>BPLR01004989.1:0-57975 GCA_021605095.1 Caerostris extrusa
TTCAATACTACAGAGTAAATTGCTCAGAATTTATCTTTAGAACCTTTTCTCTGAAACATTTTTATCACCTCACTCGAAAGTGGTGGAAATCATCATGGCCGAGGAAATGGCTTCTGCATTTTTACACTCTTAATTACCAAAATAAATTTAAAAAAAAGGAAAAAATAGAAAATGCTTGGTTATATGATGGGGAAAAAAGTGGTTAAGAGGAGTAAATTGAAAATGATAAGAAGCGAGAATGCTCAGATTTATTTTTGCTTTCTTCACCCCCCCTTCCCCACTGGTTTCACGTGAGGGTAGGGGAAAAATTGAAGAATAGGGAAATTTAATCATCGTTATCGTGAAGAGGCTTTTTGTATAACTGCATTAGATTCAAAACAGCATTAACCCTCGTCTAATCTGAAATGGACTGAGAGCAGAAAGAGTCTGGTGGGAAAAAAATGAATTGAAAATGGATGTCTTCCTGGATGTGTCATTTGGAGATAAAAGAATTTAACTGGATATCTCCATCAAGAACTCTAGATATTTATTATCTTGAAATAGGAATTTCACAGAAAAGGATTTTCTTTTTATCATTAAATATAAGCAGTTAGTTTTAGGTTCTTTGAAAGAGATATGCAAACATCTGATTTTTCTGTGGCCGGAAATTAATTTTACTGTCAAATCCTGTCAACGTTCTATAAATAGAAGATAAAATGTAATTGATTTTTAGTAATTTAATTCCAGTTTGGGATTTTATCAGAATTGGGCAAGCTTTTTTTTAACATTGTTTTGAAAAAGATATCGAGAGATTTAAGTATAAACTAGAGAGGACATATTTTCTTCAAGTGTCTTCAGATTTTAGCTTAGGTTGATAATGTTGTAATCATTGCAAGATCTTTTGCAGCTTCAGAGGAAGTTTTTCGAGTTTTGAATGGGCTGCAAATGCTTTGCATCTAAACATAAACCAGGAGAAAATTATATATATTCTTTTCTCAAGAAATATTTGTCAGGATTCACCCAATTTTATCATAAGCACATACAATTTGGTATATACTCGATAACACTAAATCTGCTTTATAACTCCTTTCTAGAGACCAATAATTTAAGGTCTAACATCCCGAACTAAGATAATTTATTGTTTAGTTCTAAATCCAAATTTTAAAATTATAATAAAGATTTTCTTGAATAAAACATTAAAAAACTCAATGTAAAAACTACAATTAAGAACATAAATACTTTTCACACTAAATAAAATCTACGCTTGGTTCCTTTCTCGCAGTACTATTTTTTTATTCGACACAGTATATAAGAAAACACATATTTTTCCCTTTTCTAGTTTTAAATAAACATTTAAAAAAGAGATTTTGAATCTAAATTACATAAATTTCTTTGCTAAACTTTCTAAATTTAGACATCTGTTCGTAAACGAACTTACCTTAACAACGCCATTAAACGTTTCGGAGATTTCGTATTACTAAATTAAAATAACCCCAGGGCTCGCCATTTTCTCTCTCTCTTTTCTTCGTCTTCTTATTTCAATACTACAGAGTAAATTGCTCAGAAGTTTTCTTTAGGACCTTTTTCGGAAAACATTTTTATCGCCTCATTCGAAAACGGTGGAAATAATCATGGCCGGGTAAATGACTTCTGCATTTTTACACTTTTAATTACCGAAAAAAGAGGGAAAAAAGAAGGAAGAAATAGAAAAGGCATGGTGAGAATGGGGAAAATGTGGTTAAGAGGGAAAATTGAAAATGATAAGAAGCAAAAATGCTCAGATTTGTTTTTGCTTTCTTCCCTTCCTTCCCTCACTAGCTAGGGAAAAAATTAAAGAAAAGGGAATTTTAAGTATTGTTGTAGTGAAGAGGCCTTTTTCATAACCGCATTAGATTCAAAACAGCATTAACCCTCGTCTAATCTGAAATGGACTGAGAGCAGAAAGAGTGTGGTGGGAAAAGAATGAATTGAAAATGAATGTTTTCCTGGATGTATCACTTGGAGATAAAGGAATTTAAATAGATGTCTCCATCAAGAACTCTAGATATTTATTATCGTTAAATAAGAATTTAAAGGAAAAGAGATTTTTTTCGCCATTCAATACAAGCTGTTAGTTTTAGGTTCTTGGAAATAGGACATACTCATATATATGGTTTTTCTGTGTCCGGAAATTAATTTTACTGTCAAATACTGGCAAGGTTCTATAAACAGAGATAAAATCTAATTGATTTTTACTTATTTAATACCTGAATAAGATTTTTTTTTCAGAATTGCATAAGCTGTTTTATAGTTTAATTTTTTACACTCTTCTTTAAATTGTATATTACATCTTTTTTTTAAAGCACACTATTTTGGATTTTATAAAAGTTAAGTCCGGACAAGCGTGTGGTCTCGGTTCAATATTGGTCATGGATACTAATTAAAGCTTGTTTAGCTGTCTTATTTAGTGAAACTGTGTGTAATCCATTGTATTTGAAGGCCGTCAACATTCAAACCAACCAAGCCATATCTGGGTTAATATAATAAGTAGTACAATTGATTATTTGGAAAGCATTTTTAAACAAAAGGTAAAGATCAAAATCAGATGCTAATTTGTCACGCAGTAATAAAAAATTAATTGCAAATTTAATCCCAAAAAACAGTATAACATGGTTGCATGGATTCCCTTTCGACCATGGAATCTATAGGCATGCTGAGGTCTAACAATTGAGTTGAATATTGAAGACATTGATGATGTCCAGATTTTGATGTCATTATTAGGACATTTATGTGCGTACTATACTTTCAATCAATTTTATACAGATACCACAGTTGAAAAAACAGTTCAATTTCTGTGTGATTCAAATAGTAGCTTTATCAGGAGTGATAATGCATTATTATCAAATTTCAAACTTTGTTTATTTAGTCATAACGTATATTAAACATACTACAAGGTTTTATGAAATATAATTTTCATATTGATTCAAAAACACAATCAATTTATACAGATACAAAAAAACTACTTATTCAAATTTTATAACGTTTTTAATATATGATCCATTCAGTTTTTTAATATATGATCCTGCACATTAACATACAGGAAGTCATACAATTCTCGAAAAGTTGCTTTTGAAACAAATAATTCTTGAATTTAAACAAAATAAATTTATTTTATTTTCTACAGAAATATTAGAAAAATAATTTTTTTAATTTAATGCTGTCTAAATTTTCCAATATAATTTTTTTAAAATTGTATTAGATATAAAAATTTACTTTATTTTTAGCTTCAAAAACTTAACATTTAAAATAAAGTTTTAATTTAAATTTTAATTTGTATTAATATTTGATATTTTTAATTTAAAAAAATATTAATTAAATAATTAATTATAATAAAATTAATTATAAAAATATATTAATTTTATAATTTTGATATATAATATTTTTTGTTAATTTTTTATGTGTAATTAAGACATAATCTTACATAATATAGGGGAAAAATTATCTTAATTTCGAATATGAAAATTTTAATTTTAACTTTCAAATGCTTTAAAATAAATAGTCTTGTTTATCACATTAAATAATAATTTAGAAATATTAAAATGTATTATTTAGTTTACATTGATATTAATGAAGTGCAAAATTGTATGTATGTATTTAATAAAATTTTGAATAAAAATTTGACATCTTAATAAATATTTAAATGAATTTGAACTCCTTGAATAATTAAATTCTATTACAATATTACAAGTTGGACCAAATGAATTAATTTTATACCTTCTGCTAAATAATTTGTTAAACATGCTGAAATATGTGAGGAAATAGCGTATTTAAGCTGAAAATAGCATCTAATGTGCGTAGGTAATTATTATCTCATCATAATAACACTTGTCACATCCATAAAAAAAATTGATGCATTGTTTACAATCAGAAACTTTCTGAAAATGATTAATTACTCATTTAGGATTAGAAGTTTGCGTTAGGTAGTTTTCACAAATAAAAATAGTTTATGCATGAATGAAAAGATTATTCAATTAATTTGCTAAAGTTATAGATTATATGTCAGCAAATTCCATTTTTTTCATTATAAATTAAAGGATATAACAGAATTGGAATAAATGAATTTGAATGTTTTGATGAACAGAATGTTTATCTGAACTGGAATAGAAAACATAAGAATAAACACATAATTGATTTAAATTTTATTCCTTTCGACTGAATTTAAGTACATTTTCAAAAATGAACTAAAAATTCAAAGTAATATCACAGTTTACTTTTAAAAAAAAAGAGTTTACGAAAAATACCAATAAAGTAAACAGCAATAAATCCACGGATCGCTTGCAAAGAAAATCGCAGTGTGTGAATAAAACCATGTTAACTATAAGAAACTAAAAATTCAACTATTCTAAAGGATAATTTTATAGATTTCTCTCTATAACTGAGTACTTAAAATAGAATGATCAAATTTTTAATATCGGATTTTCTTGATTTTTCGTGATTTTAGAAGTTTAACCAAATCAATCCTCAACATTACTGAATATCTCGCCAATCCATAGCCAATTTTCTCGCCAACATACCAAAGCATTTAATCTTTCGTTTTGCAATTAGAAAGTGTATTTCTTAGAAAATGGAAAAAAAAAATACAAAAAAACATTTTTTACCGTAAAGCAAATAAATTAAACAGTAAATAATTACAAAGATTATGAATTAAAATGAATTATTTGTACATTTACAAAAATTTTCTCACGCTATTCTTTGATAGGGCACCAATAGTTAATTAAGAATTACAATATAATTTATTAACCGATAAATTTTTTTACATGAGCCTTTTAGATAAAATAAATTATTATTATTTTATCTGCAAGATAGAAATAAATATGCTCGATACAATAGTACACTCATTTTATCCTACGTTAAGTAGGAAATAATAAAATTATAGTTAATATAATAAAGTTACTAATCAAAATAAAATGTATTCCTGTTTTTTAAACACTAAATTGCTTTATAGTATATATTTTAAAGAAAGATAATAAAACTAATAAAATTTTTACATAAAATTATGCTCTATAGTAAAACCCGTTCCACAGTAAAAAAAAAAAAAAAAAATAGTGTAAAAGATTTTAATCAAAGTATATATAAAAGTATTTAATGCTCTTTATTGTAATTTAAATTTTTTAATTATTATTCATTTCAGTATTATTGCTATATTTACGTTTGCGTTGCTACAATTTGGTTGTAGCTTTCTTGTAGTTTTCATAAGTTACTATGTTAATCTGCATTATAAGTCAGTAAACAAAATAACGTAGCATATTGAATGTTTGGAATTAATTAATATTTATTGTTAAAAAGAATTGTTAATTTTATTAAATTTTATTTATTTCTTATGTTTTATTTTCTAACAAAATTCTGTATGTTTTTTTTATGATGTAAATTAAAAGTTGAAGCTTAAATAAAATATAGAAAATTAGGATATTTTGAGTATAACTAACACAAACAAATACACTAATTCCTGATCACTTAAAAATTGAGCTTTTATACATTCATTAAATAGGGTTAAATGATTTTTAATTAACTTGAAAAAGTTTTTTTTATAGGATATTACATGATATAAAATATTCAAAAATTTTATTTTGAGATCTTATTTTTGAAAAAGAAGATTCATCTCATTTTTTTTGAATAAAGATTATTCATTTAAAATTTTATCAGTAAAATATAATATAATTTTTAACAATATTAAAGTCAATAATTAAATCATCATGTTATATCGCATAAGCTATATCATTCTATCAATATATGTAAACATCCTTTCTTTAAATTAGTCTTTTATCGTTAAAATTAATAAGAAAATGTAATCAGAGAATATTTTAAGTTAATTACTTATTCATTATTTTCATTAAAGTTAATTAATTTAAGTTGAAATTTATTAATCTTTTCTAACGATATGAAAATATTAATAATTAATTACTTCTACATCAGTGCATAAATTAAATTAAAAAGCACTGTAATTATGTCGCCATATGGTGCATTTAACTAATTAAGAATTTGCTTTACTTATAAATTCATTGATATTCTTTTACCTCGTTGTAATAAAGCAGTGGAATAAGAAATATGCTCGTAAATAAATTAATTATTTCCTCGAGCATATAAAAATAGCTTTAATTATGAAAACAGAGTGAATAATATTATTTCAACACAACCGTGGAAATTAAAATAATTTATTGAAAAACTTGAGCATAATTTCCTTAACTTGTAAAACGATCGATAAGACTTGAAAGTGATTGCTGTTTTGTTGATTTATGTTTATCATTTTCTCGTCGTTAATGAAATAAAATAAATATTTAAAAATAATCTTTTCTTAAAGAATTTGCGATTAAAAGGGTAAGTAATATGTGACGCCTTCTAAATAAATACATTTTAATATGAAAAATAAAATCAGGTTATAGTCTTAGTTTTAGAATCTAAAGTAGACATTTTAATTTTGACCGATGCATTTAATATTAAATAATCAAATTAAATGTTTCTAGAAAAGTCATCTTTCATTCAATTATTTTCAAAATTTTATTAGTTTAGATGGGATCTAAAGCTACTTCATTCAATTATTAAGTCATCTTTCATTCAATTATTTTCAAAATTTTATTAGTTTAGATGGGATCTAAAGCTACTTCATTCAATTATTAAGTCATCTTTCATTCAATTATTTTCAAAATTTTATTAGTTTAGATGGGATCTAAAGCTACTTATTCAATTATTAAAGTCATCTTTCATTCAATTATTTTCAAAAATTTTATTAGTTTAGATGGGATCTAAAGCTACTTCATTCAATTATTAAGTCATCTTTCATTCAATTATTTTCAAAATTTTATTAGTTTAGATGGGATCTAAAGCTACTTCATTCAATTATTAAGTCATCTTTCTCAATTATTTTCTAAATTTTATTAGTTTTCAATATTATTTTCAATTATTAAATCATCTTTCATTCAAATTTTATTTTAGTTTAGATGGGGCTACTTCATTCAATTATTAATTCAAAGCAATTATTTACAAAATTTTATTATTTTAGATGGGATCTAAAGACAGCCTGTTGAATTTCCGAATTGAATGACCGAATTGAAATTAAATGGGTAATACAGACTCGAATATAGACTCACACTACCTAAAACTTTAGTATCATCCATTGAGTCACTGCTTTCAAGAACGAAGTAATTAAATGATAAATGTGACAGTGTATGTAACAGTTGTATGGTATGTACTTCATCGATTTGGTGTGATGGAAAGAAGTGTCTGGACTTTAAAATCGACAAGCATATGGCCGCGTTAAAATTATAGGGCTGAGAGTCTTTCCAATGGTTTGGAGGAGGAGCGTTCAAGATGCGAACTTCTCAGATCCCCCTTCCAATCTATTTATTTTAATCTGGGGTGGCACTGAAGACCGACATTGATTCTTCGAAATGATGATCCCATTGTAAAAATGGTCAACAAACTCAAGCTCTTTTAGATTAGTTTTTTGGAATCTTCAAAGTGAAGCAAATCAACTCAAATAACAAGTTCTTCGCAGAGCAAGCATCCAACTTTTATCCTACGTAGTTCAATTACATGAAGAATTCTATTAGACATTTCTTGGGAAAGTAATAAGGACAGAGTGGTTTACGATTCCATGACTTTTCTCCCACTCAAACAAATGCGTCGAAGATCACGCACATTGTAAACTTAATATGTGAGTAGTAAAGCCGGGTTTCTTCATGCTGAAAATATTTTTAAAAAGTCCGTGTGATATTCGCTTTAGTCATTCAGTTCAGGACCTAACGTTTTTTTTTTTTTTTTTTTTTGTGCTTCACCTTGAAGAAACAAACTTTCGAAGGCCTTGTAAGTTTTCTCTTAAAAAAATTAAATTCTGAATTTTGCAACTATTATTTAAGTTGTACTACCTCAATATATCGTGAATAGAAAGTCGTTATGTATTGAGCGATAAAATTTCAGGTACATTTGCATGATATTTCTTTTGAAACTACAATAATTTTTTTCCTCAAATTGAGTGAATGAACTCGGGTGGTAATAAGGCTGACCATCCTACCCCATAAGAAGGAAACATCTCCCATCCTGAAATCTGTTAGTAATCAGACGGCTTTTTGGCCCAACATGAGGTTGTTGCGCCATTGAAGAAAAAGAATTACTATTATCAAAAATTACCTGTTAGAAGTTCGTAGCAGCTTTAAAGAAGTTGAAGAGTAGCTTTCAAAATAAAATCATTGTTAATAAATCCCTCCACTGAATATTATGTGGACGAATTTCAAAATAAATTCATTCGCATAATATTCCGCTACGATTTATTAAAAACTCTCATTTATGATGTACGGATATGTCATTAAATTAATTCAACACATATTATCTGAAAACTAATATTAAAAGATAATTAATAAATAAAATATAAAATGGAAAACGGTTGCAACCCATAAAATATTAAATTGCTTGTAACTAACAGGGTTTCCACTATTGTGTGACAGAATTAAATTATAATAAATCCAGACAGTTAAAAGGAAACGGAGTAACACCGAACCAAATGTGTGCTTCTGACGATTTCGGAAATAGAAAGGATCGCTCAAAGCTTTCTTATTCAATTTGTCAATGTTAGCTTCCTGCGTAACATTCGCTTTGAGTTTCGCTAATCTCGCGGCTCATTTCTTAAAGCACGAGATTAACTGCAACTGCGTGCAAAGGCGCTTGTGCCTTCCTCATTAGCTGGGACGTGTGAAATAAATTATTAGAATAAGAAAAATCTCCTAAGATTCTCTGAGGAGCGGAATTAGGAGGGGCGAAAGGTCTCTCCTGACATTGGGATGCTTTTGCTTTCGGCCATTTTAGAACACTTTACGAAATATTTATTCATTCATATTTCTGTAAAATTTATCGATGGTATTTGAGCATTTGCAAAGCATAAAAAAAATTACGTGCACAATTGTTTTGCGTTTTTGACAACAGTAACTGTTTAACATATATGCAAACATCTATATATTAGGTGTTCTAATTAAATTTTTTTCAATGAGCTTAGGATTTGTTTCAATTTTCAATTTTTTATGGACTAATTAATTTTTTTCATAAATGGACTTGAAGATTTTCTTCAATTTTTTTTTTTTATATGGACTTGAGAATTTGTGGGTTATATATCAATATAAATCTTGATTGGATGAATAAAAAGTAAAACGAAAAAACCGGTTGATAATAAAAAAAATAATTCCCCTTTCCGTAATTACCAATATACCTGTCCTTTTCTTGCAAGATTTGGCGCTGCATCGCCGCTCTGGTCTTTTTCCTTACTTATAACCTCAAAAAGACAATTAACATATTTTAAATTAATGGTTTTTGTAACAATTATATTCTCTAATACATATATTTATTAACCAGAAGAATGCAATAACACAAATTAAAGCTGATAATAATTGATATACTATAACATACATAATTTCTTAATATGCTTAAATACAAAATATCAAAAAGAATTTTATTCATTGATAGTAGAGAAACGATAAATATTTAGAAGCTCTAATTTACAATGGAATTTGCAATTAATTTAATAAATTGAAGTATTATTTTTGAAAATCGTTGTATGAGAGAACATTTATTCCTCTTTTCATGTATATTATAGATAGACGCCAAAAAAAATCGCCAAGCTATCATTCCATATGGTAAGCTCTGAAATGCATGTCTAAAATTAATTCTAAGTATGATATTTATTTACCAAAATTTAAAATATCATTCTAACGTGTTACATTACTATAGAGGCAAAATCAAATATGAATAGCATATACCTAATAAAACCATTATTAAAACATTCTACATTCACTCAATATAAAGAATAAATACATTTCTACATATTTGTAATAGTATAAGCACTTTTCTAAATTTTTCTACACAAGCATACGTGGAGCCATATTTAATAATTTTTTCAGTGCAACGGAATTAAACAAAGTTATGAATAAAAATATCCATGGCGTTTACTTAAGTATATATACACTAGTCACATGAAGAGCCTGTTGATTTCAAAATGGCAATGCATACGCTTGTTCTAATTTATTACTATTCTGTTTCATATTCTAATCATTAAAAAAATATTTTGCGATTATTTTTCTAGAAATATTTTATATAGTGTACTAATTGTTAAATATTCGTATATCATAAATTCAAATTATTTTAATATGTGACGAAAAATTGAAATAAAGCTTACAAAGATTTAAGGAGAGCCTGAGGCCAGATTGTCGAAGGTTTTAGCATTGTCCGGGATGTGCCATGGATGTTTGTAGTACCACAGGTATCGGGTTCAAATCCCGGCGTTGTCCATGAGTGTTTGTAGTGGTTCGGGGAATCCACTTTTAAACCGTAGGTCCCGGTCTAACAGGATAGATAGAGCGTTGCGGGCGACATTGTTACAAATCCGCGTCCGTGGCTTATCATCAAGTTACACGCGCCTTCTGGGTAGTGCTAAGTGAGTAACATCGGTGCAGCCCTTACGGCATAAAAAGATCAGCGGTCTATTTGCCAGCTGCATTTGAAGGGGGAAAAATTTCATTGTAGTGTGCAGGTTGGGACATCGGATTGTACGGGTTGAGATACTTGAGGCACAGATTGGAAAACTCGAAGTTTTACTTACACACGCAAAAACACATACAACACACATACAATATTTAACACATTTAAAGCACATAATAGTTATAGATTCTGGAAGGAATCCTCTTTGAAACCGAAAACCTGAAACTCGGCTATGTGCAAGGGGCGCAAAATGCTACCTCTCCGAGTGAGAGTCTGTAGGACCAATTAAGGCACAGGGATGAGCAAAATATATTTTCTTTCTGGAAGAGAGACTATTAACTAAATGTTTCTCAACGGGAGTGCAGGTTGCACTGTATGTCCTGTTGGGTGAGAGTCTCGAGGCTGAATGATCATTTCTCTTGAAAGTCACAGGGAGACGCTCTTACCGTGTGTCGGAGGAAGCACGGTTACAGCACTGCTTTTTAAAATAAATAAATTTTTTGTATAATTTGAAAATTGATGTATTAATCATAAATACTGTACATTATTATTTTCATTATCTTAGTAACATTTAACATATTAACTATTTTTTCTCGGCTTTTATCTTTCATCATGAAGTCAATTAAAATGCTAAGGCATTTTTGATATGACTATAGATATCTGAATTTCTTTGTGATCCTTTCCTATAATGCATTAGAAAATTGTGTATTCGGACGCAATCAAGTTTATGTTATTAAGAGTTGAAAATTAAAGTAATGTTTAAAATAATATAATAGTACAATGACAAATCTCAAACTGTGAAATTTAGGAAAATATTTTAATTTGCACACTCAGTCATAGTGTATTTTATTTATTTTCATGATGCAATGAGTGAAAAATATTTGTAAAAAAATAAATGTGCATAGTACATTAAATTGCAAGCAAAACGTTTTGAGAAACTTTCCCAAAGATAATAAAAAAAATTGATTAAAATTATAAAAATTTATAAAAAATTTTTAAAAGTTTCAAAAAATGAAATATTTTTAAAAATAATTTTATTATTATATTTTTTTTTTATTTTAAATAGATACTCATTTTAATAAAATATATACAAATTTATCGCTTTAAGTAAAAAAATATGAAATGTGTCGTGTAACTTAAGCAACAATTTTGTGAGTTTTAAATTTACTATTGCTTTAAAACCTTACTACGGTTAAATAAATTATTGAAAATAATATTTAGTATAAAATAGTTATGTAATTTTTTATGTCATAGATTTTTTAGTAATTTTCATAATGTTATGAGTGAAAAATGTTAAAAATAAAAAATAAAAATAAATGTGCACAGTACATTCAATTTCATGCAAAATGATTCTTTCTTATAATGCATTAGAAAATTGTGTATTCGTATACCAGAACACGATCAAGTTTATGTTATTTTGAGTTGAAAAATTAAAATAATATAATAGTACAATGATCAATCTTAAAATGGCAAATTTTGATTTACAAACTCGGTCATAGCTTATGTGAGTTATTTTTCATGATGTTATGATTGAAAATTAAAAAAAAAAGTAATAATAAATGTGCAGTAAATTAAATTCAATGCAAAATTTTGAGAAACTTTCCCAAAGACAAAAAAAAAAATGATTTAAAAGTATAGAAATTTGTGAAATTATTAAGCATTTTAAAAGGTTCAAAAGATGAAATTTTTTTAAATATAATTTCATTATTTTTTTTTTTGTTTTAAATAGGTATTCATTTTAATAAAATATATATAAATTTATCGCTTTAAATATAAAAACATGAAAAGTGTCTTGCGCCCTTAAGCAGCAATTACTGAATTTTAAACTTATTGCTACAAAATTTTACTACGGTTAAAAAAATTATTGAAAATAATATTTGCGATTAAATGATTCTATGATTTCTTTCAAAATTGTAGCTAATCACATCAAATTATATTATATGATACACTGAAAAAGAATAATGGATTAATCAAGTACATAACAAGGCTTAAATTATTACAGAAATCTAAAGTTATGTTTTTAAATTTTAGATTTTCAAGGTAATTGAATTAAACAAAAATATTTTGAAATTTTAAAATATTAGCTATTTAAAACTTAATTATATAGTTTTATATGGTATGTAAGACTTTTGATCACCAGAGAAACATTTTTTTTTTCAATTTGAACATTCATTTGTTTCCAAAACTTGCTTTAATTCTGTGCAAGTTAATTTTAATTTAAAAATAAAACTTCACGAAGATTCTTTTATTAAATTAACGCATAGCATTTCTTACTTTTTACAAATAACTTATCAATGCCAGAATTAATGAAACCCACTGGAACTAATCAACAAGACATCTCTTAAATTAAATTAATATTTCAAACCAAACTACCAAAATCTTTTTTTTAAATTGCAAAACTAGTTTTCCATTTCACTCATTAAATTTTGTCTGGAATACGAAATTTCATTAAAAATAAAATAGAGCCAAAAAAAATAAATCATGTACTAGAAGTCATCGTTCCCGGGTGAACAAAAATGGACGCTTATAACCTGGAGTAATTGCACCCTATTAAACCAGGCTCGCATTATGACTAATTCAAGAAGTTGCGATGAGAAATTTGCTCTCGAGAGCACGAGAAGATAATAAGATGGTACGAATAACCACTTGATAAATCGCCATGCCTCTTTCGGCGTTTAATTCACTGCCAGTTAATTTATGAAATGTTGCTACTTAAGCGGGATGGGGCAGAACTTAAGCTGAAGGATTGCCGTGCCAGAGGTTTTTAAAAAACATGGCTTTAAGTTCTTAATTGCAGGATTCATGGGCTTTGTTAATGTTGATATTTAAGTAAGTTATAATCTGACACAGTTTTAAATGCGCAAAGTAGCTGACAATAATTTTTCTTTTAGTTACGCCTGATTGGCTTATAACACGTGAGCTTGAATTTGCCATGCAAATTAGTTAGAGATCTAAGAAGAACTAAAGTTTAAAGTTCTGCTTTTGTGGGTGAATGAATTTATATAACTATGGCATTTCATATTGTAAAATGTGATAGTTGTTAAATGAATAAGAAAAAAATGGTTACTTTTCACATTTGAGAAATTTTAATTTTCTTTGGGGATATTGCATTGATATCCGAACTGTAAAGGATATTCGAATTCCAACACCTGAACCAAAATTACTATGTCTATAAAGGGAATGACAAGATAAATCTCTAAGCAAAGAATTTCCTAGCTTGGTCAAGAGGATAAAAAAAACACAAAATCAGGGAATGGAAATTTCCAAATTCGATGGCACATTCACAGATTTAACTATTGAGTCATTGGGAGTCAACCGTTTTAGTTGGTAAGGATCTCATTTCAAGTGACAGAAATTTGAAAAATTCAGTAATAGTTTATTTTTTTAAAAATATGAGTGAAATAAAATAGAATTATTTGGTTTTGTAGCCGTGCTTCCCCTACGCACTGCAAGAGCTCCCCCTATTCAGTTCCGGAGAAATGGTCAATAGGTCTCGAGACTCTCATCCGAGATGAAGAACTGCGCTCCCACCGAAAAAAAGTTTAATTTATAGTCTCTTATCTCGGGAGTAAATATATTTAACACACAATAATATTTGGTCTACAGTCACTCACCCGGAAGAGGAAGTATATTTCGCGCAATCCGCGCATACTTGAGTATCTGCTTTGAAGTAGAATCCTTCAACGAATCTATAATTATACGTCTTTAAATGTGTTAAATATTGTATGCGTGTAGTGCTTGTGTGACTAAAACAGTGAGTTCTTCAAACTATGCCTCAAGTATTTCAAACCAGACACATCTAGTAACTATCGAATTGCCCAACCTGCACACTGCAGTTTGATAAAATTTCATTTAAATAATTACTGACGTATTGTGAGTAAAATAAATCGAAGAAACAAAATTTTTTCCTTTCATGAATTTGTATTATTATAAATAATTATTGACACGAATAATTTTATTTCAAAACTCCAAATTTAAATATCGATTTACAAAATATTTATGACATAGCCAAATATTAAAATAGGTTGTATGAAAAATGTTATTTTTTTTTTTTGTAATAATAAATCTGAACTACACTTTTCTAAAGTTTAGATGGAAATGCAAATGCTGACATGTTGACAGCTTTTTATTCGTGTAGAGTATGAATACAAGTATAAAGTCTTTTGAATTGTCCCTTGTATTTCATTTTCATAAGAATAATATTTTAAATTTCAGAGTTATTAAGTAAATTTTCTTAAAAATGTGTTGTTTCATAGCAAACTGTTTTAAATTTTATATTATTCAAGCCACATATTTATTTGCTCTTTTAAGTAAATATTTTAAGATTCCATAACATTTATTTAAAAAAAAAATATTCCGATCTATTCATTTAATACCTGAGACTCACATATGCAGAAAAATGTTTCAAATAATCCGCTTATGGAAAACATAAAGCAGCCTTGCTTTAAAAACTCTGACATTTGGTAAGCCTATCTTGGCATAAAAGGCAACAAAGAACTGGGGGAAAAATGAGTCTTTTTATCTTTTTGAAACATTATTTTAGGCATCAAATGCAAGAGTGTCAAAAATAAAATGAATTGCATTTGATTCTATTTACATTCATTCCACGAATTTAAGAAAATAATTTTTTTCTTTCTGATGAAATGATTTATTATTATGTGCGATATTTTTATTGAAATTCCAGAGGTTTGACATAAGATATAAAATATTTCCTTAGTCCTGTAATAGTTTTGTAAGCTTTTAGTTTTGTAACAAATAAGATTCTTATTTTGTTACCTCATTTAATTTTTGCTTGATTTTGTGTTATGGTCTATTTTTATCCCCAGATACCAAGTAATCTAAACAATATATGCAATTTATTCTTATTTATTTATTGCAGATTTATGATTTGTTTTTGAAGAAATGAGAACCATGAAATGCTTTAAACATAGATGAGATATTTTCCGTTTTTTTATTATGATATTGCTGTGTGGTTTTCGATATACGTAAGTAAAGTTTTCTCAATGTTCATCTTTCGAGTTTAATTAATATTAGACGTTTTTTTTCTGTATTTTTTTAAAGAAAGAAGCTTATTATTGTCATAATTTATTGTGATATTTTACATACACGGTTCGAGTTTTAAGATAAAAAATAAAACAAATAGAATGTATTATTTTTGTATTTAGAGAGCAGCGTGATGGACTTTTTTTTTGTTATTATTCATCGAATGCTTTTTATTTGTATAATTGCAATTTAAATTTTTAAAGTCATCTAACTCTGCTACTACTATAGCGTATAGGTTCTTCTGGTGAGCAACCAGAATAGAAGTGGTTGTTGGTTGAGATACTTAAGGCAAAGGTTGGAGAACTCACAGCTTTATTTACACACCACAAACACCACTCACATATTAAAGATGTACAATATAATAACATATTTAAATGCATATAAGTATAGATTCGAGGAAGGATTCCACTTCTAAGGCTTAAACCGGATACTCTGCTATACGCAGGGTGAGAGTAATATACCTCCTCTCCGGGTGAGAGTCTGTAAGGCCAACAAATACACAGGGTTGAACTAAATATATTTCCTCTAGTGTTTTTTAACAGAAGCTGGGGGCACTGTATTTTTTCCTCTCAGGGTGAGAGTCTTGAGCCTACTAACCATTTCTCTTGAGATACAGAAGGGCGCTCTTGCCAGTGTGTAGAAGGAAACATTGTTACACTACAAAATTATGAATTCATTTGTTATTTTTGAAAACTACAAACCTTTAGACAGTCTTTTGCACCGTTTGTGGCTCATCGATAACATACGACGGAGCTTAGTCGATCCATCACGAAACTTTGGCAAGAGTTGCAGCTACTACTTTCATAAACCAGGAGAATCAATTAACGATTGTAACAGCTTATGTAAGCATTTCGAAAGACATTTAAGCTGCCTGGTGAGAGTTTTCCGTTTTTCCTCCCATGGCACAGCAAATACGAGAATGTTACGTTTAAAATGCCTCGTGGAAGGAAATATTTTTTCCATCATCCCCTTTTGGTTTGTTGCTCTACGGTTATTTTTTGAGCATGAGGTCTAATTAGACCAGAATCTACAGTTTACAGTGGATTCCTGAACCACTAACAAACATTCATGCCACAGCTTAATTTAAATCTGAGCTTGTGGACACCAAAAGCTTGAGCGCTATACACTTGGTCATCAGAACGAAAATCAAAAAAATGAAAACTATTGATTGTAAATTAAAAATTATATTAAAATTAAAATTTAAATTTATATTGAAATTTAAAATTATAAAAATGCTAAATAATTATAAATTAATTTTTACTCAATTCCTTTATATAATGTTAAATAAGATTCTTTATCCAAAATTCTAATAGATTTTTATTTAAAACATATTTTTATTAAACTGCAATCAAGCAAAAAAACCTTTCACTTTTATTAATTAGCAATAAATAACCAGGACAAAAAAAAAAAACTGTCTTTTAGCTACAAACCCTACATATTTAAAAAATATTTAAAATATTTTAAAAAAATAATATATATATTTATAAAAAAAATTTTTAATAAAGATGCCTTGAATCAAAAGATCGTTAATGAACGTGATGCGGTTAAAAAAAAAAGCGAATCTTCATTGATAGATATTTGATTCCATTGTCTTTTAAAATTCAAAACGCATACAAAAAAATGACGTAATTTTATAGGGCATTCTTATAAAAGCATTTTAACCATACATGGTTTACTTAATCAGGATGATGAGTATACAAGATTTTATGAACCTTAAATGGTATAATTACGATAAAATAAGGAAAAATACGTAATTATTATTATTTAAATATTGTTTACAAATATTTCTCAATGAAATCTGGCAATTTGTTCTTGCTTTTTTTTTCCTACCATAAAAGGAAGGTAACATAATTCAATTGTCCAAGAAACGATTGTAATATTGGAAATGGCCCCTTCTCTGTAATTTTTAAATTTGTAGAAATATATTATCTTTCATACACTGAATCGATTGCACTAAAACAGTCAGTAAAAATTTTGTTGTGTAAGACAATTTCGAGTTTGAGGTTCATTAAGTCTGTTAATTAATTTTGCTAATTATCTGAATTGCACCGAAAGTTAGTACTCTTCAAGCTATTTCCGACTTTAGTGAATATGTGGGGTTCTAATGATAATTAAAAAACTTTTTAAGGGTGTACTTTTTTTTCCGACTGTACAAAAGAATACTTTATGCAATAGAATAGATTTTAATCGAAATTAACTCTTCTATGTAAAATTAAAACACCATTTTTCCTATTAGTTTTTAAAACAACAATTATCTACAATCTTTTGCAAATTAAGAATTATTATTATATATATATATATATATATATATATAATATAATTCTTAATTCTTGATTGATCAAGCCCGCCAACATATATATATTTAATACAGAAGCACTTCACGGCGTTGGCGAATTTGAGCCCTCGAAGCCCTAAGTGAGATGGATGTTCAATTTTATGGACATTCCCTATTTGGACACAATTGTTTTTGTTAAGTACTTAATATTTCAATGACTCCATGTCTTTCTTAGCAGTATCAATTTTACTATCGCACTATGATTGAGCGGGCGTTTGTCCTGGTTTAGTCTTATTAAATTTTCATCGAAATGTTGAAGTTGGCATAAGCTATGTAATCGATGGGCTGGTTGTTTGGCTTATCGCTGTACTGTCATTTTTTTGCACTCTTTGAGCTAATTAGACCAGGATCTACAATGAAATCGATGAGCTGGAAAAAAAGAGTAAAGATGAATGAATTTTAAATTATGTTTTGTTTATGTAATTTTTTATAAATCTCTCTTTTAGGCATTTGAATATAAAAATTATTAATAAAATAACTAATTTATGGAATTCCGACTTCAGATACCTTTTCTGTTACTGATAGTTTAGTGCGACCTATTGAGCTTTAATAAAAGTTATTCTTTGTTTCATGGACCCCCCTCCCCAAGACTAAACGCTGCTTTCGCACCTGTATATATATATATATATATCCCTGAAGTAGCCCTATTATTTCTTCATTTCTGATAATGAAGGTAAAAATGTTTTTATCTTTTACATTTGTTCTGAAATATCAGAGACAAAGTTCGGTCAAAATGTTTTCACTGATATCAGTTAATTTTAGTTTGAACTAATGGAAAGCACAAAATCGATTCCGATGAATATGTGCTGTATCGGAAACTGAAGAAATATCGATTTCCACTTGTTGGGTAACTCGAGTAAGAGTTACAAATCAAGGTGCTCAATACTTTTGGGGCTAAAAGATTTTGATTTGTTCGAGGAAAATATGCTGAGTTTCATCGAATTTATATTAATGCTCTTTGTTCTTAATTGAAATATTTCTTTAGAAAGTAAAACTTGTTATAAGAATAAACTTTTAAGTTTTTGAAAGTACGACGAAATAAAGGTTACTAATTTCTTCATTTTTTAATTATGAAAGTAGACAATTCATGATATAAAACACATATTTATTCTTAAATTACGGATTTAAAAATAAATTAGACTCTTTTGAAGAGTGCAAAACTATTAATATATTACTAAAACTCAGAAACTTTAATAATCACCCTATCAATCACATGTTATCGTATCAACGAAACAATTATAAGTCAAATGTTCTCCTTTGAGTAGATGATTTCACGCATTCAGTCAGATTCGGTCAAACACAATTATAAATATTTATTTCAGCTTGCCACTGCAGATATCTCTATTTATTAAATGCCAAGTTTAAAAAAAATTTCTCCATGTCAATCAATCACTAATTTCAATTATATAAACTTATATACATGCCCGACTTTTAGCTCAATGGCCGCTAGTGAGCTTCAGTCTGCATTGTTTTAGATACTGTTTCAAAACCGAGAGGACTCGAAGGAGTTTGTGATGTTCAGCATCTTGTCTCGCTATTCGGACTACATGGTGGGATTTTCCCTGGTTTTTCTCTCTATACGATTAGTATTGGCATTGCCTTCCTTCTTTAGCTATTCGGAACCAAGACAGACTACTACCTACGAATGCTCCATCACAACAGAAGCTGCCTGCTTTTCCTTCGTCCATGAATAGGCTGCTCATGATGTGTCCGTCGCACACTGTCGAACACTGAGGATTAGTCACAACAACTTATATATCTGGTAAGAAACAACCTATGAACTGAGATCTGTTTGAACATAATCTAAAAGGTTAAATTAATACAAAATAATAGCTAATAATGATATTCTAGATCCTTTTAATGCGTTTGCATCCTCATTTCTAAATTATTATTTTTTTTGTGTGTAAAGTTCCATGACTATTTAAAAATTGACAAATGAAAAAAAAAAAAAAAACTTCTAAATGATTCAATGATTTTTTTCTAATTCATAATTCTTCTCAAATCCTTTCCAACCAGTGTATACTATTTACAGACCTTTAAAAATACGTCGTCCAGTAAACGATCCCAACAACAGTTATGTTAGAACTTATAGCAAATTTTATACGGATAGTAGGAATTTCAGATTCATTCAAAGTTAAATAGGAAGAATAAGCAATTGAATTTTGTTTGAAAAGAGTAAGCAAATGAAATTTGTTTGTAATAAAATATTGTTAATTTATGTATAATTCAATTTGGCTAGCTAATTGTTTGTGAGTAACAACTTCTCAATCTGCGAAAGGTAGGGACTAATAGATACCATGTGTGCACTAATCCCAAAAGGAAAAAAAAATCATCCACTGGAAAGTTAATTCTGTTTTCCTTATTTTATATTAAAGTTGAAATTGAACTGATAGAGTAGTTCTTAGAAAGGATATCCAAGAAATTGCATCTGCTGATGAATGAATTTTCTTTGCTCTTTGGGATAAAATTAAACTGGTGTGTTGTTTTGGATAGATATTGTTCTTTTGTGGCTTATAATCTCATAATTTCTTGCGCGATGCTGGTGAGCATTAGAGCGGAGGTTCAATCTATTGGCGGCTTTGTTGTAGACACTGTTTAAAAAAAAAAGAGACTCTACGGCGTTTGTGATGTTCACATCTTGCTTCGTGAGTCGGACTACCTGGTGGAATTTTCCAGGTTTTCCTCCATCCAAATGCAAATGCAGGATCGTTGCTCCGAAGAATTCCGGAAGGCCTTGTCCTTCTTCTTCAACATCAGGGAGCCAAATCAGATTTCTACTTTGTGGGCGCTCCATCACAACAGAAGCTGCCCTAACTTCTTTCCCTCCTTCTATGAGACCACGCGAGTTCTTGGACTTAGTCTAGATATTACTGTCTAGCAAGTGGTATAAAAACAAACAAACATTTTAAATTTGTAAATACATTTTATTTATGCCTCTTTTATTCTTTTTACCTTTTTTGTATATTTTTATCTCCTCTTTTTAACACAATTTTATTATGAGTCTATTATTTCTTGGACACTTTGTATATTCGGAATGTATTCAAACATGAATAATTTGTGGCGTATATTATTGTCCGTAAATTTTTATGTATAATTGTCGAATTTTATAATTAATTCCTGTTCTATACGTCATGATGGATTTCCATTCTAACATGAGATGTACGAGTTATAATCATGAGAAAAACCAAAGGTCAGCGGGGATATCGTTAACACAATAATCTTATACTAATGAAAAGGAAATGAGTTTTTGGTCAATTAAGCATCTATTAATGATTATATTCTGGCATCAATGTCCGTAAGGACACATTAGGTTTGCTTAAATAATAAGATAATTTCTGTTTATGTTGAGGATAAATATCCCTGTGGGCAAGATAAGGTTTACTAAAATATATATATAATAAAAGAGTTAATCGATATTAATAACATACAATTATTGGAATATATATTAATGCCATTAATATGCATTTTAAGGAGCTATGTGTAACTATTTTTGTAATGTTTATTGTCATTATGTAAATGCTATACTTGCCAATTGACAGAGAGTAAAGCAGTTTTGTCAAACATTTTTTTGTTGAATTTTATATGCAAAATATTTTTCGCTACTTTTTGAACTTACTATCATATCGAAGTAAAAAAAAAAAAAAATTCGTTATCAATTATTTTTATTGAAATATTGATGAAACCTACTTTTTTTTTTTCATAATGAAGTGTCATTTTATTGTAGAAAATTGTTCCATTGTTTTCATGCTAAAATGTTACAATTACAAAATGCCAAATTTCTAAAGTGCACATTAATTCTTTATTCAATTCCTTCTATTAGCTCACACTCTCCCTGTATATATCTTGTTTAGATCTTCAATCGTTCATAAAATACTTTTTTATTCCTTCACTCAAGTTCAAATACATTTTTTTTTTTTTGAACTTGTAGTAGATGACACTGGATGTTAATACAGTTTTTTCAAATATTAATTAAATAATTTAAATTCAATTAATTAATTTTAGGTTTTTTTTAGATTTAAGTTGCATGTATCTATCAATAGATGGCGCCAGATAAACTTAAAAAACGAATGAAAATTATTTATAAAGGACTTTCTGCAATATAGTGAAAAAAAGTAGGAATTGACTTTAAAATTTCTTTTTTTTACTTGTTTGTGTATTATTTACAAATTTGAAACATTTAAGGTTCTGACTTTAGTGCCAATCGTAATCGATTTTTACTAGATAAAAACAAGAGATCTTCTCGCCGATTGCAGTTCTTCTGTCAGGAAATGTATCAACAACGGATAGCGTGTGACAATAAGCCTTTGGTTTAATGACGGGAAAAATAAATGCATTACTTGTTAAGGATACAAATCAAATATAAGCAGCACAAAGTTGTTTTGCGAGAAACAAGTAATATATAAAAAAATTTTTTTTTAAGTCAATTACTATTTTTTTCCACTATATTGCAGAAAGTCCTTTATAAATAAAGTTGACAATTTTATCTTACATCTGGCGCCATCTACTATTAGATACATGAAATTTCGCTCTAAAAAAACAAAAAATAATTAATTAAATTTAACTACTGAATTAATATTTGAAAAAACTGTATTAACATCAAGTGTCATCCACTACAAGTTCACAAAAAATGTATTTGCACTTGAGTAGGTGAGTAAAAAGTATTTTATTAATGATTGAAAACTTAAACAAGATATATATAGGGAGAGTGTAAGATAATAGTAGCAATTGAAAAAAAGTATAATAGTTAGCGAAACATTTTTAATTATTTTTTTAATTAAATGTAATCTAAAATTTTAATTATTAAAAATTAAATTTTCTTTTATTGCAATTACAATCTCTCCAAAATGATATTTCGTTTCCAATGATACCACTCTTTTGGAAATTTATTAAAACGCAACAGATGTATTATCTGATATTATTATTTTTTTTAAATTGCATGTCTTTTTAGTAGATAAATGACAAAATTTCCTTTAAATTCACTACATTTGCAATGCGTGGAAAAGCATAAGCCATACAGCATCTATAAAATATGAAAAAACATATATAATTTATAAAAACATATATATATATGATCAGATTGAAAAAAAAATCTTTTTTTTTTTAAATAAACATATATGTCATAGGAAGTATATGCATTTATATATATGTCTAGAAAAGTTATAGTTACATGAAAATTATTTTATTCATATAATTATAATATAGAGATAACTGAGATGTCACCTTTAATAAAATTTTGTACTGTACGATGCAAGTCCCTTATGATTATAATAATAAAAACATTAATAATAATAAAAAGAGGTTTTTCGAAGATACGAATAAATATGTTACAGAAGAAAGCGAACTCCAGGATATAATCTTGATGCCCTTATTTATGTCTTTCTTAGATGCGAGACAAATTCTATACTCAGCTTTTCTGAAACTAATATGAAAATTTTGTTTTTTATGAATTTATTTGTTCTCTTCGGATTTTTCAAAGGCGATGAATTATATTGGAAGAACAAGAAATAAAAGTTTCATCATTTATTATAACATTCTAAGTGTAGAAATAAATATTCAATACATCTTGGTGTTATAATAGAAGGTATGAAAGAATTAAATATAAGACCGTTTTTCAATTTGATAATAAAAAGTTGAAACATCACTAGTAATAAAAAATATAATATGAATAATTATAAATATATTCAATATAGAATGACTTGATATTTAAAAATTCAGCTTCACCCAGGATAGGAGTTCAATGTTTCCCAATTCCAGAGCCCAGTGTGCTATCCATTTATTCACTCCAGCACAAATATATAAAAGTAGTTATGAAGTAAACTATATATATACATATTCAATGTATATATATATAAAGAGAGAGAGAGAGAGAGAAAGAGAAAGAGAAAGGGACAGAGATATAAAAAGAGAAAATTAGATAATATTTTTAGCAATTAAAAATAATTTTTTTTTGCAAATGAAATAATAATAATGAAATAAATAATTATCAATATATCTTATTTCACTTAACAAGTAATGAAACGTGATTTTAAATTTAATAAATTGAAATAGAATTTCATACTTAACAAATTGAAACATAATTTCAAATTTCTAATTATTATTGAAAGCATTTCTTTTAAATTTAAAAGTTAAAGAGGCAGTTTTAGAAAACTTACAAAAAAATATCAAATTATATATGTTTTTTATTTCAAGTGGGAAATTCCCGTTCCGAAATTTCTTTTATTTTTTATTCACCATTTAGTTTATTTAACAGATTTAGAATCACATCTTAAGATTGTATAGTTATTTAACAGATATAAATATATAAATAATACACAGATATAAAAATATAAATAATACACAGATATAAAAAATATAAATAATACACAGATATAAAAATATAAATAATACACAGATATAAAAATATAAATAATACACAGATATAAAAATATAAATAATATCACTACGAATTATGTTTTAAATAATTAATAATTTCATTTAAAAGAATTTTTACAATAATTTAATTAACTGAAAACTAAATGATCACATGTAACTTTTAAAATGGATTTTATTTTTTATTTTATGTCTAGAATAAATGTAAAAATTTCGAAATATAAATTTAACCAGACTAGCTTCTCACAAATAACATTCATTTTCAGATAACACACAATGCAAACTATGAACAAGATTATGTCATGATTCAAGATTCATTCTATGTCAAGATTTTGTCATATGTATGTTTCCGTCAAAGCTTTTCAATCAAGTACTAATGGTGAGATTTGTTAGCGAATTCGGCTTGAATGATCAAAAACATGACTATATGTGTGAAATATACGTAAATGAAATAAATTATGAATATACGTGTGTGTGTTGAGAATACGATTGTACACTTTGTTGCATACAAATGATGAGTATATAACACACACAACTTTTATTTTCATATAATGTACAGATTGCATTCATTTAAGACTATCGGCAGCCATTCATTAAAAATATTACAATCAAGCAATTAATATTATCACCAATCGTAATTCATCTCAACTTTTTAACACAGCTGACCTCCACAATGATGGCATTTTTATATCTAAGCTAACTGTTTATTTTATTTCTTCCTGGCATACAATATTCTTATTTACAGTGCTTTAAGACTTAGGTAAATTTATGTACAGATAGATACATAAAAGGACATCTTTTTTAATTGTATCTTTTTTTTTTTCAATCTAAAAAGAAAGAGGATGGGCTGCGTAATATTTTTTTTTTTAAATAAGGGCGGCAATAAAAATAAGTTTGCTACCAGAACTATCAATACGTTACATATAACGGAAAGTAAATGAAATAAAAATTCCATTACTAATAACAATATTTTCTCATGTCTATTTGGTAGAGAACTATTAACATTCGAAACAAAACATTTTTTAATTTGAGGGAGGATGATTACTTTATAAATATTGGTTATCTTGTCCACATGATCACAGACTGGTTCAGATTTTTTTTTTTTTTTTTTTTTTTTTTTTGCCTTCAAGTGTAATAGTTAATTAATAAAAATTGGGCCTCATGACCGAATGACTAGACCGGTTCGAGTCCCAGACGTGCCATGGATGTTTGTAGTGCTTTGGAATTTCATTTAAACTTGCAGACTAATATGACGAGTTGTAGACAATGGTCTGAAACCTCTAAATGTCTCTCCTCTGGTAGAAATAAAAATCTCATGTTTCGGAATTTGCCAGTTGGCAGTAAGGGGCCTTGACTCACATTGGGGTTATTACCCTACAGAAAAAGAAAGAGAAATAATAAAAATACAAATTTAAATCTTTTTTTAACAAACATAACTTCTGTGGTATTTTCCTCTCCTCTTTTCAGCACAGCATTTGCATAAAGAATCCGGAGTCCATTTGTTGCGTGCTATCGAAAAGGAATGCGTAATGAATAATTGAATCGCACGAGCACAAGAGGCCGCGCAATCTCATTAGGAAAGATAAACAATCTGTCATCTCGGGTAGTGGATCTAAATTAATAATCTTCGGCAGAGGAAGATCCTTAACTAACCCGAGTCGGAAGGGCAGAGGGACTCACCAATTTGAATTCTTCAGAAGAAAGAACGTAATTTGATTCGACTTGGAAATAGATCAATGGAGTATTACTGGAAGAATCCATCGTGTATTTTTCGTTTTAGTGAGGGACCAACATCTTCTGTGATTTGATATAAAATGGGTTGTGAATTTGTGTGCTGAAACTGACGATTATAAAAACAAAATGTGTATAATTAAAAATAATTGCATTTATATATTAACAGTTTCCAAGATTATTAAAAAAAAGTCTAAAAATTGTAGTTTTTTATATTACATTATTTATTAAAATTCATTTGCGGCCAATGGCCGAGTAGCTAATTAATCTGGCGATCGGTGCCATGGATATTTGTAGTGGTTCAGAATTCGCTTTAAACAGTAGCTCCTGGATAAATTAAGATCGTTAAAAAATAGATTGACAACCCTACTCCATAAAAAGAAAACAACTTCTCCTATTTTTCGAAATCCGACAGCCGGCAGAAGACCTTTCTTCATCATGTGGCTGTCATGGCATATGAAAAACATTAATTTATTAAATGAAAATTATATTTTTATGAAAATTTTGTTAAAGAGACAATATTAAATAAAAATATATAAATATTTATTTACGCACATTTTAAATTATATGCAAAATTAAGAAATGTACACTTACGTACTCTCAAATATATAAAGTATTTTAGGCATTCTATTATCTGAATGATCAAATAATAATAATTAAAAAAACATTTAATTGTGAATTGCATTCTCATGTATAATGCCAAAAATTTTAGAATTTAGTTTAGCTCACTGATTGGTGAGATTTCATCAATTTCATTCTTTCAAAGTCAGTTTAACTAAATATAACATTCACTTTACTAATGTAATATTTTAAAAGGTTTTTAATCATTCAACCATGTTTGTCGAACTATAATCATTCGGTTTGAATTCAGATTTAATGTAAATTTAAGAGTAAAGTTTTCATTCCTTTTTCAGTAACATTTACTTTTTCACATCATTTTAACAATCATTCATAAATTTATATGATAATATATATCTTAAAAACTGCAGAACTATATATTATGAAAATGGTTGTTTTTAATAATATTTAATTTAATAATATACATTAATAATTGTTAAGAGAAGAAATATATATATTCACATATTAGTAATAGAAGAAAATACAGAAAATTTGAAATAATTTTTATGTAATATGGTTACAATTCATGATGAAGTTCACGAGCTACATTTAAAATTTTATTTGAAAAAAATATTTCAAGTAAAATTGACCCAGAATTTTAAATATATTTGTTCAATTCTGCAGTCAATTACTTTAAATCTATGAATAACTTTTTATTCAATAAATTATCAAAATAAAGCAAATTATAGCAATGTATTTAACAGATTTGTTATTTTATATTGCTGCATTATAAATTTAGCAGTGCCTACATGATTCTAGAACATCTGAAATAAACCGAAAATCTTAGAAATTATTCTAAGATTTATATAATTTTCAGTTGAAGATGATCTGCATCAATGGATGGGACAAATTAAATATTAATTCGTTTGTCCACATGGGCAACCCGGTACACCTGCGATTCGGATTTATTTTCAATGAAGCGATTAAACCCCAAATTCCAGTCCTGATTCGGTCTCATTTAATTGTCTCGGCAAATTCGGCGACACTATTGGCTAAGACAGCTGACAAAGATTCATTCCCCAACAACTGCGACCCTTCCATGTTGTGACAGCGCTGTGTGTATTTTAATTAGCTGCAAAATATCGATAACTTCCTCGTGATAGAGTGCCACCAACCTCGTTTTATCTGACGGTGTTCTGCAATCTGCAGATAAGGAGAGCACAGCTGTTGGGTTGAATAATTCCCCTTCCTTTCCTTTATTTTCCCTACCTATCCTGAATATTTCCCTGTTTATATAATTGTTTTATATAAGAATTATGAAAAAAATAAATTGTGATAATCACGTTTAACAGTGGATGAAAATTACTTTCTCTTATAAATTAAAAATTTTGATGTAATTTATTGTAATAAAATCAGTACTCAAGAAATATAGTTTTAAAAAAGATATTTTTAATATGATTTATGGATTATTCCGCACCATTATGCTCGAATTATTATTGCTCAAATGGCAACGCATCTACTTTTTATGTTTTAAAGAATTCCCTAATATTCTTACAGTAACCAGAATTAAATAATTCCCATAATATTTTGTGAGGATTACTAAAATTCCCCCAAGCATTCTTTCTTTTGAATATTATTCTTAATATAATTTCTCGCCATTCTGCTTTTATGTTATTTCTTTCTGAATACTTTTTGAATACAATAGAATCTATTTTTTTTTTTTTAGAATATTTATAAAAATTTTACAATATTTTTATGAAATAATTGTAATTTTATAAAAATTACTCCCAATATTGTTCTTAAAGCAATCTTTCATCGTTCTGTGCCTTCGTTATTTTGTTCTGAATTTTTCTAGAACCCTTTCTGAATAGCTTTTTTTATTTCCAACGGCAAGTTTACAGGACAACAGATATCATAAAAAATAAATACTAAGTACAAAATAGAAATAAATGGCATCAGTTAATCCATCCACTGTCCAGCAATCCGATAATGCTTCCATAAAGAAACAGGAGGCAGTGCAGAACGGAAGCAAGGTGAGACATATCCATTTCTTCCTGGTTATTGCACAAGAGACAGAGAGGTCAGCAGTCAGTTTAATACTGTGAAGGTACTTTCAGAGACAATTGTGATCACAGAAAAGCCATAGCCAATGCCACCGATTTTCTCCAGGCCATTTAGGGATATCATGATCGTAGTAGGGCTTGTGACTATTTCTAGAGGTATCATCATCAAAAAAGGAAACACCGAAGGTTTTTTTAATTATCCTCTCTCTTTTTGGAACTATCCACCTGAATATCACTGCAGATTTCTTAAGAAACTTACACTGAGAGCCAGGTTGAATGCCGTGTTATTGCCGTATCAGACGTTGCTCGGAGTGTACCTCGAGGGAGTAGATCTACTTTGCACTCTTTCTTTAAATGTTATTCCTATTATAATTTTCAGCTTTATTCTGCTTTTATGACATTTCATTCCAAATATTTTTTGAATAGAAAAGAATCTAATTTGTTTAGCATATTTATTAAAATATTCTGACAATATTTTTAAAATCCTTTATAAAAATTTATTAGAATGTTGTTCTTAATAAAACCCTTCATTATTATGGCCCTTCTTCATTCAGCTCTGAATTTTCCTAGAACCATTTTCTGAACTGTAAAATATTTTTTTTTTTTGTTAAGCCATATTTTTTTAAGGTTTTTTTGTTAGAAAGAAAAGTAACTGGTCGTTAATAAAATTTCATTATTTTTTAAACCAGTTGGTTACCAGGGTTATCATCTTTCAATTAACATATATAATACACTATGTGGAAGAAAGTCACGGGACACGACACTATAACGACATAAACCCATATTTATTAAAATTAATAGGAGGTAGGGCCTCCTTTGGAAGCGATCACAGCTGCAACTTTTCTGGGCATGCTTTCCACTAAATGACAAAAAGTAGTGGCAAGAGGAATTTCCTTCCAAATGTTTAACAGGAAGTTCCATAGTTCAGGCTTGCTTTTGGGGATGGCATGCAGGCCCTCAACCGACGGTCCACTTCGTCCCAGAGATGTTCAATGTGAAGAAGTTAAGATCAGGCTCTGCGCCGGCCACTCCATGTGTTTAACGTTGTTGTTCACATATCATTCAATGTAGAGTCCTCCTTGCAACATGGCATGTTTCGTTGTCGTTTTGATACCAGCAATCATCCAGACCGTACGTTGCCCATTAGGTAGGAAGGACATGATTGTCGAGAAAATCACAGTATCTATCGGCATTCATCGCACCATCAACCTTCACCAGTGGGCCAGCTCCATACCAGGAGAAACAGGCCCATACCATCAATCCTCCTCCACCAAACTTTACGACACAATGTGGGGCAAAAGGCGTTCTCCTGGTAAACGCCATACCCAAATACGTCCATCGGAACGGAAAAGGGTAAATCGTGACTCGCCACCCAAAGTACGCGTTTCCAATCATCCGAGTCCAAGTACGGTGGTCTTTGGCCCATCGAAGGCGCGCTTTCTTGTTGGTTTTCGTAAACAAAGGCTTATGGGCCGCCGAATGTCCAGTGTAACCTAATTTATGGGTCTCGATACGAAGAGCCTTGGCCGAAACGGCCACACCTGTGGCTTGTCTAAACTCATTAGCGATGTTATCCATGGATGCTTGACGGTTACTTCGAATCTCCCTGCCGAGCACCTGGCCGGTCCCTGATGTTGAGAACTGTAGGTTGTCCACTTCTGGATTTGTTCTGACAGTGTCCATCAGTCTTGCAGCGACAACACAACACGTGCTACAGTTGATTTTGAGCAGTTACGGAGACAGGATTCTCCCTAATTGACACCTTGGCAAGATGCAATCCAACCAACAGACCTTTCTCGAACTCATACAATTCTTCCCGTGGCGGCATCTTAACAAAAAACAACTCCAGTCGACTCCACAGAGTATTTATAGGATATGGCTGACACGTGATACCAGATTATTGCACATGTGTCACATTGAACAGTAGTTCACATTGAACAGTAGGTGGAGAGAATTCAGATGACAAGGAGTTATAGCACCATGTCTTTGATTGTCATATTGAAGAAATTCTAAAATTCCAAAAGACAATCTTGATGACAATGCAAGATATTCTGTAACAATTTCGACTGAGTTTGGGTTTGTCCCACTAGGTCAATTTTTGCGCACTACAAGCTAATTAGACAGCACTTTTGGGAATTGATCTACTGTTTACTGTGAATTTCGAACCACTAACAAACATCCATGTAAGGATTTGAGCCTGATGTCAGTGTGGTACCAAAGGCCAGAGAATTAGTCAATAGGCCGTCATGCCAGTTTCCATAGGTGTGTAGTAGTTATTAAAACAGAGAATGCAGCATATAACAAGAATATGGGTTGAATTGAATTTACATATTCAATCACTGGAAAAGGAATAAGGCCTTAAAAATATTGTTAATAAAATTTTTTTTGAAATTTAATAAAAATGAAAAAGTTTTAAGTTTAAAGAAATATTTGCCTGTTTAGCACTTATAGCGTCGATATTTAACTTCTGTAGACGCTAATGGATTTTTCTGAAAGAAAAAAACTTAAGGACCACAGTCTTGCTACAAGTGATTTAACATCCCACTTTTGCCTCCCTATTTTGATTCATACATTTCCCTACACATCTCAACCACTGATTAATGCACAGTTGAGACAAAAACCATCTGCTCCCCATTTTTCCAGGCACAAATGGCTTCATAAATAAAGGTGTAAAACAAAAAAAACAAATGCCAACAGTATTAAATACCTTTGGTTTCGAACCCAGAACACTGAAAATAAATTTACTTTTATTGCAGGTGATTTTTTCCCTACCGCTTAATTGTTTCTTTAATATTTTTCAACGCAGAAACGGCCGCGTTTCTTCTTTCTTGGCTTGTCGCCAGTAAAGATGGCCACCAAAAATGTGTTTCATTTCCAAGCGGGGAGCGTTATTTCGCCCATTATTTCACGTCCAGGTGATTTTTGTCTGTTCCTATTAAGGTCTCGTTTTTGCCACTTGGTTTTCAGCAGCCGGAACAACGCCGGAGAGTTATATTTTTGATTCATCAAACTACACGAAATTCCAACTATCTTCGGAGGAGAAGAAAAAAACATTTTTAGCCAAGGGAGACATTTTCCGAGCTGCACAAATGTAATTTATGGATAAATAAATAACATTTTGTTTTGCAGTTCGAAGATTGAACAAACAACAAAATTTAAAATAACAACAAAAATTTTAGCTCTTTTTTTTTTTTTCACATAATGTTAAAGCAATGATAAAAAATTTTTTGTTTTAGGACTAAAAATTTTGAGACGGCGATGATTTTTCAAGACGTATAGAAAAGTATAGTAAATAAAAAAAATGTAAAACTTTCTAAAGCATAAATGTACATTTATTTTTTAATTTGATTTTTAAAATTACTCAACATGAGAAAAATATTAAAATTCGTCTTAAAAGAATTATTAAACTCCTTCAGTTTAGTTTCATTTATAGCTCTATGATCATCTTGTGCACGCGAGGGCTAAGCAGGCCGTGATCTGTAGTTTAAAGTGGATTCTGAAACACTCACAAGCATCCATGTCACAGCCAGGGATTGCATCTGAAGTCTGTGGAACCAAAGACCAGAGCGCTAGCCAATTGGCCAGTTTCTACGGGTGTCGATTAGTTATGAAAGTAGAGGTGGCTGTACATGACAAAAATATGGATCGAATCTTCGACATTTTGCTTATTCATTTACATATTTTACATAATGAATTAGGTCTTAAAAATATTGGCTAAAAATTATTTCTTTGAAATTTAAAAGACATCTTAGCCTGTTTAGCACTTATAGAGTTGATATTTAACTTCTTTAGACGCTAATGAATTTTTCTGAAGAAAAAAAAACAAGTTATTTAAGGACCATAATCTAGCTACAAGGGATTTGAAATCCTACTTTTTTGTATCCTATCTTGATACAAACTTTTCCTGCACATCTCAATCACCGATTAATGCACAGTTGAGACAAAACCATCTGCTTCCTAATTTTCCATGCACCAATGGCTTCATAAATAAAGGTGTAAAAACAAAAACAAATGCCCACAGTATTAAATACCTTTGGTTTCCGAACCCAGAACACAAAGAAAATAAATTTATTTCTATTGCAGGTGATTTTTTTCCACCGCTTAATTGTTTCTTTAATACTTTTCAACGCATAGACAGCTGCGTTTTTTCTTACTTGGCTTGTCGCCAGTAAAGATGGCCACCAAAAAGGTGTTTCATTTCCAAGCGGGGAGCGTTATTTCGCCCATTATTTCACGCCCAGGTGATTTTTGTCAGTTCCGATTAAGGTCGCTTTTTTGCCACTTGGTTTTCACCAGTCGGAACAACGATAGAGAGTGCATTTTTTGATGCGTCCAAACTACACGAAATTCCAACTATCTTTGGAGGAGAAGAGGGAAAACATTTTTAGTCAAGGGACATTTTCCGAGCTGCACAAATGTAATTTATGGATAAATAAATAACATTTTGTTTCACTGTGCGGAAGATTTATCAACTCTAAAAAAACATAAAAAAAATTGAGAAAATTATTATTTTTATTTTTTCACATAATGTTAACACATTGACAAAAAGTTTTGTTTTATGACTAAAAATGTTGAATATTTTTCAAAACGTATCGAAAAATAAAATAAATAAAAAATCTGAAACTTTTTAAAAGCATAAAGAAGTAAATGTGCATTTATTTATTTATTTGGAAAATTACTCTACCTGAGAAAAATATTAAAATCCGTCTTATAAAAATAATTAAACTCCTTTAGTTTGCTTTTGATTTATCGCTCTACGGTCATCTTGTTCACACGAGGGATAAGCAAACCGGGATCTGCAGTTGAAACTGGATACCGAAACAATAGCAAGCATCCATGCCACCGCCAGGATTCGAATCTGAAGCCTGTGGAACCATAGATCAGAGCACTAGCCAATTGGCCATCATGCCATTTTTCCACAGGAGTCTATTTGTTATTAAGGCAGAGATGGCTGTACATGACAAGAATATGGATCGACCATTTTGCATATTCATTTACATATCTTACATAATGAATTAGGTCTTAAAACCATAGGTAACAAAAAAAAAAATTATTTCTTTGAAATTTAAAACAAATATTTGCCTGTTTAGCACTTATAATGCCGATACTTAACTTTTTAGACGCTAATGGATTTTTCTGAAGAAAAAAAAAGGTTCAAAGTCTTGCTACAAGTGATTTAACATCCTACTTTTCTGTCTTCTATCTTAATATATGCTTTTCTTACACATCTCATCCACTAATTAATGCACACTTGAGACAAAACCATCTGCTCCCTATTTTTCCAGGCACCAATGGCTTCATAAATAAAGGTGTAAAAACAAAAAACAAATGCCAACAGTATTAAATACCTTTGGCTACCGAACCCAGAACACAAAGAAAATAATTTATTTTTATTGCAGGTGATTTTTTTTCCCCGAAGCTTAATTGTTTCTTTAATACTTTTTCAACGCAGAAGCGGCTGCTTTTTTCTTTTCTTGGCCTGTCGCCAGTAAAGATGACCACCAAAAAATGTGTTTCATTTCCAAGCGGGGGAGCGTTATTTCGCCCATTATTTCACGCCCAGGTGATTTTTGTCAGTTCCGATTAAGGTCGTTTTTTGCCACTTGGTTTTCAGCAGCCGGAACAACGCCGGAGAGTGAATTTTTTTGATGCGTCAAACTACACGAAATTCCAACTATCTTTGGAGGAGAAAGAGATAAAAACTTTTTAATCAAGGGAGACATTTTCCGAGCTGCACAAATGTAATTTATGGATAAATAAATAACATTGTGTTTCACACTTCGGAAGATTTATAAACTATAAAATAACAAAAAAAAAATTATTATTTTTTACATAATGTTAAAGCAGTGATTTTGAATTTAGAACTAAAAATATTGAATAATTTCAAAACGTATCGAAAAATAAAATAAATAATAAATGTAAAACTTCCTAAAGCACTGACGCATAAATGTACATTTATTTTTAAAATTATTCTACGTGAGAAAAATATTAAAATCTGTATTTTAAGAATGATTAAAGTCCTTTAGTTTGCTTTGATTTATCGCTCTATGGTCATCTTGTGCCCACGAGGGCTAAACAAACCGGGATGTGCAGTTTCAAGTGGATTCCGAAACACTAACAAGCAGCCGTGCTATCTCCAGGATTCGAATCTGAAGCCTGTGGAATCAAAGGACAGAGCTCTAGCCAATTGGCCATCATGCCAATTTCCCAAGGAATTTATTAGTTATTAAAGCAGAGATGGCTATACATGACAAGAATATGGATCACATTTTGGATCATTATATGGACCATTTACATATTTAGATAATGAATAAGGTCTTAAAAATATAGGTGGCAACAAATATTTCTTTGAAATTTGAAACAAATATTTGCCTGTTTAGCACTTATAATGCCGATACTTAACTTTTTTAGACGCTAATGAATTTTTCTGAAGGAAAAAAAACACGTTATTTAAGGACCAAAGTTTTGCTACAAGTGATTTAACATCCTACTTTTCTGCTTCGTATCTTAATTCAAACTTTTCCTGCACATCCCACCCACTGATTAATGCACAGTTGAGACAAAACCATCTGCTCCCTATTTTTTCCAGGCACCAATGGCTTCAAAAATAAAGGTGTAAAAACAACAAAAAACAAATGCCACCAGTATTAAATACCTTTGGTTTCCGAACCCAGAACACAAAGAAAATAAATTTATTTTTATTGCAGGTGATTTTTTTTCCACCTCTTAATTGTTTCTTTAATACTTTTCAACGCAGAGACGGCCGCTTTTCTTCTTTTCTTGGCCTGTCGCCAGTAAAGATGGCCACCAAAAATGTGTTTCATTTCCAAGCGGGGAGCGTTATTTCGCCCATTATTTCACGTCCAGGTGATTTTTGTCAGTTCCTATTAAGGTCGTTTTTTTGCCACTTGGTTTTCAGCAGCCGGAACAACGGTGGAGAGTGCAAACTACACGAAATTCCAACTATCTTTGGAGGAGAAGAGAAAAACATTTTTAGTCAAGGGAGACATTTTCCGAGGTGCACAAATGTAATTTATGGATAAATAAATAACATTTTGTTTCACAGTACGGAAGATTTATAAACTCTAAAATAGCAGCAAAAAAATTGAGATTATTATTATTATTATTTTGCGTAATGCTAACACATTCATAAAAATTTTTGAATTTAGGACTAAAAATATTTCTAACCGTAAAAAATATTTTGAAAACGTATTGGAAAAAAAAATAAAATATGTTAAACTTTTTAAAACCACTAACACATAAATGTGCATTTTAATAAATGTGTAAATATTATTAAAGATAGAATTAGAAATAAGAAAATTAAACTAAGATATTAAAATCCTTTTAATAATTATTATTAAACTCCATTAGCAATGAGAAGGTAGATTTTAACATATTAAAGTACATAAAATTTAATGTTCTATACTTTTATGTATTTCATTACTAATAATGCAATATTAGTATATATGTGCAGTAATGTAATAATATAATAATACTAATGCAGGTATGCTATCGATGCATGTAAGAGGGACGAAGAGACGAAAAGAATAGTTTTACCAGCCTCATCATACATGGGGACACACCCTCACATGGGGACAGACATGGTGTTCATGGATCTCCCTAAAACATCAGAGAGCATATCGCAGGATATAAGGTTTGCTGCGCAACAATTTATGTCAGCCCACAAAGTTCAATGTGGTTTGCAGACCAGGCAAATATTAACAAGGTGTACATTACTGCGATTACATTGACTCTAGACTAGAAGCGATATTCATCTGCAATGGGGAGATGAACGCCGGACATGGATAAGCGAATGACACAATAATGTCTACTCTGTTGAATCGTGGTTCTGCGTGTAACGTGGTCGTATCCAAGTTTGAGATAATATGAAGAGATTTGTGCATGAGTCTTGACTATGCATGCCTTACTGATGCCATACCTTTCCTGGCTTATGGTTTGGGTAGGTTTGGTATGGTTTTTTTTACTATAGGCATCTTCCTAATATGCACTGCTAACGCACAAAACAGTCAGCAGTATATATCTGAATCTGCTGTCTTAATTTTACTTCTAAAGTTTACCTGTAGGCATATATCAACAATGCGAGACCACACGTCACGCGTGACTTGCAATTTTTAATCATTTGCTGCCTGGTCTGCCTAATCTCCGATCAATCACCCATTGAACAAAACAGGTTATTGAAACGACTGTCCCAGCATAACCACCGTTTCAACTATACGTCGACATTAGTGTGGAAGCAGCATGGACTGAACATACCCTAGGAATACATCCAAAACATCTTTTAATTAATGCATAGGGTGTAGAACAGTTATTGTCAGCTGTGGTGGCATCGCTAATTACTCATTTATTCATGTTTCTCAACATGTAGGGGACTGTATTTTCAATCATTTTTACCTTTGTACTTTTATTATTTGACTGATATAATTGGCTTTGATATTGTCTTTCTTAATGTTGCATTTTGATGAACAATAGTGTATTAAATTTTTCTAATAATTGCATTATTATAATACACTTGAATATGATCTCTGTCTGCCGAAAAAACACTGATTTCTTAAGCGAAATAATCTCTTTACGTTTTTTTATTTGTTTTAATCGTAAAGATAGTTATTTAAGTATCCTAAAGATAGTTATTTAGTAAATTACTAAAGATAGTAATTTAAGTTATTAACTAAATGAATCAAAAATTTAAAATTAATCATAATTCGGTCATGAATTGTTTGAATAAATAAAAATTCAATAAATCCCAAAATAATAAAAAAATCATTAAATATCAATAAATTCATCAAATCAGTAATGATTATCGACGAGAAGTTATAAAATTTCAAAATCATTGCTGTACATGTCTTATTTAAAATCCAAAATTGTAAAGAAACTTTTTTTTTACAAAATATTGAAGGAGTTTAATATGATATACGTATTCATTTACTTATTACTACTTTTTGATTGTAATAAATTATTCTCGTTGGATGTGTTGTCTACGATATTTATTAGGCACCAAACAGACATGTTTGTTAGGTCGAATTTTTGACGCACGAGTTCAAATCTAGAAATGAATACACGGATCCATTTCATTGAAACATCAAAACTATGTTTATTTAAACACAACTAAAGGGGTTTAAATACAGACACAATTAATTACTTTCAAAGGTTAAAGAAACGTTGTCAGGACATGATCTATGAAATGAAATTAATTTCGGTAATGAAAACCTCCAAAGCTGCGTCTCTATCGTGATGCCGAGAGGAGGATAACAATGGCTATGATTGATTATTTTGTCGATATCAAATAGAACGAAGCCCACGCCAAAATAAATAAATTAATCCCAGCTGCCAAACTATTTGTTATGGAAAGATAATAGCGGCAAAATGGCGGCCGCGGAAAGGCTTAGAACAAAATAATTAGTTAGTAGTGCTCGCCAGGGAGTAAAAACTAGCAAACAATCGTATTGATTCCGGTTCTGTTTATTTGTTAACATTTTTTTTTTTTTTTTTTTTGTTCTTGCTGGCTGTTGTTCTCACATTTATCCTTCCCTTTGTATCGTGGAGAATAAATGGAACATCTGACAAAAAAAGAAATACAATTGTTTATCCTGAATGGCGATTATGTTGAGCAAGTTTGAATAGAGGATATAGAGAAATGCAATTATTTCCGTTTTAAAACACAATATAGAATGTCTTTTGATCTGACTGAGTAGTAACAAATTGCTAATAATTGAATCCTGTTAACAAAACAATTAATTTTTATTTCCTTTTTTTGCATACAAGTGTTACAAAGAGAATTCCTTCCTAAAGAATGCTACATAATTGCAGTTGTAGGACATAAGTACATACTGCAGAAATGGCTTTAACTAAGCATATAAACACACTCATATATATATATATATATATTCGACCACAGATTAAATTTCTCCGTAATTTCACCGGAAAAGGGAATATACGTTTCAAGTGGAAGTGGTATGCGGTGGAGAAAAGTTTAATAATTTCTGTGGCAATTTTCTTTTTGATATTATAGAATTTAAAATTTAAATTATCAAAATTTTAAACTATTTTTAAGTAATACTCTTTGAATTTAATTCTCTCCCTTTACATCACTGGTTGGAATGTGTCAATTTTCCACATAATCATGATGATGGCATTACTTATATATATCTATTTGTTCCAATGCAGCTGGCAAACACATAGACAGCTTGGTCTTGGAGGCCTTAAGGCAAGCGCTGCACAGACGTTACCACTTTGCATTACCCAGGGGGCGCGTGCAATTTGAAGATACGGACGCGGAGTAACAATGCTCTCGCACAGCTCTACGATCCTATTAGGACCGGGACCTACGATTTAAAGTGGATTCCGAACCACTACACACATCCATGGCACCGCCGGGACTCGAACCCGAAACCTGTAGTACCGAGCGCTAGAGCGCTAGCCACTCGGCCATTCAGGCCTATATATATATCTATATATATATATATATAAGGGTCTATTAGAAGGAAAACAGAAAATTTTTCTGAATTCACAAAGGGCCAACCCAAAGGGATTTAGTTTCAAATAAATAATGATATAAAATAATTATATTTTTGTCAAGCCAGCAGATTAGCCATTAGACATTTGAATTTTATCCGCATAAATGTATAAGATTCGGCTTTGGCCAGGATGTCCTTATTATCAACATTTTTTCCCTCACATTCTGCCAGCACAATTTGAAACCCCCCCCCCCCCTCCCTCCCTCCTTTCGCAACGAGTCCAAAGAGAAACATTCTCGCAAACGAATGTATGGAGTTTGTCTCTGGTATAGATTCGGAATTTTGTGTTTCAACCTCCCAAAACATTATCCAGGGAGCTACTGTCTTTGATGAATAATGGTGCAGAATCGAATTATGTTCTCATTCTAAGATGGTTAGTAAATTTATCGAATTTATAAGACAAAAGCGAAGATGTGTACGTAATATGACCGTACATTCCTTGCGTTTAAAAAAAAACGCAATATAATTTATTTTGCTAATACTATTACAACATTGTACATCACTGTGCTTGCAAGTGAGATGCACATATAATGAGAGTTAATGTAAAATATCTAGCAAATACGACTATCAAATATGATCTAGCATTGACTGGCATAAGTAAAATTATATAATTTAAAAAACAAAATTTAAATTGTATTTAAAATTATTTATTATTTTTTAAGGTTTCTTAAATTTAAGAAAAATATTAGCTAAGAATTGAAAGAAAATGCTCTACATCAAAACATTGAATGAATTAAGCCTTTATTCAAAACGATAGAAATATAATCCGTTGCTAATCTTTTTTGGTGACATTTAAAAATAATTTGCGATTGCAATATCAATATGATAAAAAAATTAATATGACAAATGAATAAATAAACCATTAAATTAAAATAAAACAAATGCAAAATATAAATTAAAGCCTTTTTTTGCAAGAATACTATAATGTAAATCTTATATTAATCTATAATACTAAAAATTTATCTTATTAATTAATATATGAAAACTAAATAAATAAGATATAAAATTGGTTTATAAAATTTAATCTGTATGTAATATTTTATTACAACTAACTATTGCTATTCCTTCTAATTTAATACGAGAAATTGCTGTATGCATATATGGTTAATCAAATTCATATTAAATGTTGGACAACAGGAAGGGTACAAATAAATAATTATTTTATTCCATTATTGTAGAATAAAATAATGAATAAAATAAAAGAATTTAAAATGTAAAAATTAATCATATAGTATAGGACAATGTTTGTAAAAAAAATAATTAAAAATACAATAAAAAATTCAAAAAAATTCATTAAGATTAAAATTCCGAGAACAAAAATTTCAAGAGTATTTAACTAACACATAAAACTATAGCAAATTTTAATCTCTCGCTCAAATATTGTCATAGTATTTATTATATTTTAATAATTCAAAGCAAATGATTTTCTAACATTTTAATTCTCAGAAACATTAGTTTTTCGTTATTCCTAATCTGTTTTACAAAAATTATAGTTATTTTTAATTAAAAAAAACTATTAAACTTTTTCCTAAATTTATATTGTTCAAATACAGAAAATAATAAATTCTAAGAAGAGGTATAGCATCTCTCAGAGTTTCAAGTGTTAAACTACTCAGAAATAAATTTCTATCTTTTAAACATCAAAATTATTTTAATTTTTATATTATTTTTTGTGAATATTTAACAAATGCAGATGAAAACTGACGATTCTAGAATCAATAAATTAAAATCTCAATTTTAAATGGAAAACTACAGTTATCTAGCAATACTTAGTTTTTGTGAAATGACATATATATATGTTCATGTCCATTAATTAAGGATAATGAAGTTCAGGCAAAGAAAGAGACAGAGGCAAAACAAATTTGACTTATTTGTAAAGTCTATTTATTGAACAAAAGGTAAAGAGCAAAAAAGATGCTATATGTTTGACATAATTAATAAAAATTGCGAATTTTACCCCCGGGAGCAAATTTAAAAAAGAACCTATTTACAAAAAACAGTATAACATGGTTAGTATGATGGTTAATATGGAGTATGTCTCCCGGACGATGCAATGCAGGCCTTACAACGCCTAGGCATGCTGAGTATCAAATTATCAATCTGATCTTGAGGAATATTACACCACTCATCAAGCAATGCCCTCCGAAGTTCCGGTTGACGGGTTGCATTTCGTCGGCCAAACATATCCCACACATGCTCTATTGATTCAAGTCCGGTGAGTATGCTGGCCAATCCATACGGGTGATATCGTCCAATTGAAGGCATTCGTCTATAATGTTTGCACGGTGAGGACGGGCGTTGTCATCCATAAACAGAAATTCAGCACCCATGGCGCCCCGAAACAAACGTACATGTTGTTCCAGAATGACATCCCGATAGATGTGGCCTGTCATCGTTACACTCTGAACATGCAGGTCAGTTCTGGAACCAAGAATATTTCCTCCCCCAAACGAGCCATCCTGCACCCCCATAACGGTGTCGTTCAATTGTGTTCTCTTGGTGTTAACTGGTAACTGGCGCTCTCCATATGAATGTCCGGCGAGAATTAGACTGCAAACTAAACCTGGACTCGTCGGAAAACATCACACAAGACCACTGTTGCGGTGTCCACAATGCATGCTCTCTACTCCAGGTTAATCGCAGGCGACAGTGAATTGCGGTAAGTGGAACACATCTGACAGGTCTACGAGAATATAGACCAATGTGCCCTAAGCGTCTGTGCACGGTCTGCCTTGCAACTGTCGTACCGGATAGCTGAAGAGGGCTGACAAGACAGGTCTGATGCTGTGCTCCGTCTGTTTCTTTTGGCAGTAACTGCTAAATACCGGTCCTCATTCAGCGTTGTACCTCGGGGGGCGACCTGTGCTGTAACATCTACTCACATTACCATCATCTTGGAATCGTTGCCACAGCCTGGAGATGACACTCTGGGCGATTCTAAGTTCCTCGGATACTTCCAGCAGGGTACGTCCCATTCCAGTCGTCCGATAATTCTACCACGTAAAAAATCATTCAAATGCTTCCTTTGTGCCATAACTATGCGGTTATTGCACTGAAAGACTTTTAAAGCGCTTGTGAACAGTTTTTTACTTCTTTTCCACCATTCCTATATATACACTCTCGTCATTGTGACGCACTATCCGCGCCATCTGGTGGTTTCCTGAATTTGCATATTCTCTTCAAGATGTGTGTGATAATTTTACAGGTGAAAGTTTTATTTTAGAGTTCAATTTCTGTGTGATTCTGAATTATCCTTAATTTATGGGCAAGTTCAAGAAAGCTCAGATAAAATGTACATATGTAATATAATTTAAAAGTATTTCAAAGGCGATTGTATAAGACAATAATGATGTTAACTATTTTCAAAAATAAGCTTACTCCTATAAGAGTTTTACTACTTTCATTTAGATGTAATATTACTTGCATTGTAAAATTTGCTTTGTCCAAATGTTTGCATTTCCATAAAATAAAAGATATTTCTAATCGGAATCTTAGAATTTAAGTTAAAAAATTTGCATATCTTTTTAAAAAAAGTATTTTTCTAAAAACACATTTAATAAAAGATAATAAGGTTTTAAAACCATCTTTAAGAAGTAACATAATCATGATTATTGTAAATGTTTCTTAACTTGACTTCAACTTTTTAACTTGATTTTTTTACAAAGTCCTTAATATTTACACCTTGATTGTGCAATTAATTCAGTAATTTTACTTTTTATTCTTCTATTTATTTAGATTTAATTTTTGAACCTTTAAGAAACCACATTTTCTTACAAATGTTTCATTTTCCCCCAATGAAAAGAAGACGATTTTATCGAATGAAAATAAGAATACTCATTTATTCATTGTTTTTGAATAATAAGTTTAATCAGTGAGTGCTGATTTAGTTTATAAAATCATAAAGCGGGAAGAAATATATAAAAAAATTTCGAACAAAAGAAGGTTGAAAATTGACACAAAAGTTTTACCCTTTTTTTGATGACAAAAATAAAAATACAGATTTTGTAATTTGTGGAGATGATTAAAATTAAATGAAAAGTTCCCATCGCCAGGTTAATTAAACTGGATCGTTTTTCTTTTTCCTTCATTTCTTTATTTCGATTCTTCTTTTTGAGACTAGTCTTTAAATAGTCGCAGAGGAAAATCTACCATAAAAAGCATGATAACCTTTATCTAAAGTGTGAAGTCAAGAACATATTTTTACCAGTTGTATATTCTTTTTATGATGAAACTCTAGAATTTTAGATTTGCTAATTAATAGAACACTTTTCAACATTAGTTAATTAGTTTTATATTTTTGTAAATTAAAGTTCTCGAATTTAGTTGGTAAATGCATAATGAGGATTTAATGCACGGAAACATATTGAGAGAAAAGAAATAATGCAAGTGGCGAGAAGAAAGTAAAATAAGTGTCAGAGTAAAAATATGGAGGTGCTTTTATAAAATTGAAACTTCTTTGAGCTAAAGATTGAAGTCATTTTTAGGGGTCGTTTTCTTGTTTAAGTGCAGATTTTAAGTAAATTTAGAAAGAAAAGTACAACAATAGAAGATTTGAAATCGAGGAAATGCCGTTGTATTTTTATTGTTCTTTTGGATCATTAGTATTTAATAAGTGCAGATTTAGCAGAATTATTGGACATAACAAAAAATAAGAATACATTTTTTTACAATGTTTTTTAAACGATGGTTTTAAGTATTTTGATGATGCTTCATTTGACATATGTCATTTGCATTACATAATTGTATTTTGTAGCAGAATTATATAGATATCCAAAAATTTCTTCTAAAAATATAATAAAAGATCATTTGACGAATGTATTGATCTTTATTTTTCAAAAAAAGATTTTAAAAAGATGCATTTTTTTATTTTGTTAACAAACTAAATATAATTTATTTCAGAACGTATTTATTTTTTTAAAATATTGTATCACAGTTTCCAATTTTATATATTTTTTAAATAATCAAGATATAGAAATGAACATATGAAGACGCATGAAGGTGTCATTACGACATATAACATTTCAAGAAGACAGACGACATATAACATTATAAGGAAAACAGGACATAAACATATGAAAGACATATGAAGGCAGGAAGACATTACAAGGTGACATTACTTGTCACGAAGACATATGACGACATTATAAGGTGTCATTACTTGAACTTCATATTTCTTCATATAAAGACATATGAAGTTCAAAGTATCAAAAGTATTCAAAGTATACCAGAGTATCCAACAGAAACCAACAGTAAGTAACAATTACTTGAACTTAATTATTACAAAGTATGAATAATTAAGTCATAGATTTAAATAAGCTATGAAGTTCAAGTAATGACACCTTGTCAAAGTATCCAAAATTTGAAACCAAAAATAAGTTAAGATTACTTGAACTTAACTAGTTCACAAAGTATATCTAATCAATACGATTTTAAAAAGCTATAAAGTTCAAATAATGACAACTCTTTTTCCAAGTATCCATGATTTGAATACCAACAGTAAATTTCTTTACGATTACTCGAATCGTTTCTTAACTATAGTCACAAACCAAAGTAAACCTAGTATTTGTTTGTGATTTAACGGATAAGAAAAGATTAAGGATAGAAAACTTTAGGAAAGTGATACCAGGGAAGGTCATGCTCCACAATTGTCTGTAGTGAGAACGATGATAAAGATGAAGATAACGGTAAAAATGTGGAGTGGTCGAGGATATACTTTTCAGAAAATTGTACGAATTTTTGTTTTGAATTTTATATGGAATTGATAGTTTTCATTACTTTATAGCATTGAATTATGAGATAGTTACCTATAGCTATTGCCTATAGGCATGCAAATTAATCGCATGCCTTTTTTGGGATAATAATTTCTCGTGAACGAGTAGAACTTCACAAGAAATAATATTAAAATTTAATATTATTTCCCAAACTTTAAACTATAGAATAGAATGGCTATCTGATGCTGTGATATTTTCATAAAAATGTTTTTAGATCATATAAAAGTAGACATGAAAAAATCTTAACAAGCAAGATTTCTACAAGTTCAATACATATCGACTTTTTATTGGTGCATCTTCCTACTTTTTCACTTTTTGTCAAAATGAGCGAAGATCTAAACAGTGAAATGGCGGCACGTCTGAAATGGTGCTGTCAAAAGTCCGAAGTAGTTCATCCACAGAACTGTCGGAAGTCATGGTTTCGAACAAGTGGGAACACATCAATCATTTCAGTTTCCTTTTAGAGACTTTTTTTCAAATAAGAGTAAAAAAAAATATTTAGTATTGAAAAACAAATACTAGCCCGGATCACTACTATATCTATATATAAAGAAAATGAGATATGTGCGTGTGTGTGTTCCAGGATAGCTTAAAAACTATGACAGCGTTATAATTTTTTCAATGAATTCATTATTCTTTTATCTAATATAAAGTCCAAAATGTCTAAAACTTGTCACCGTTCATTTTTTTAACTAAACAAAAACTCCGTTCTGTCCCTGATGCCATCTAAAGCCGTGATTGCTTCCACTGTGAGTTTTTATTTGTCGCAAAAAATTTTATTAAAATTAATTGATAAATGTTTGGAGTTTATGTGATCATGATATTTTTTTATTATATTTTTGTTAGTTTAAAATGTTCTGTCATATAGACTTATTCATATTTTTATGCTAAAATCTCTATAAATAATTAATCAAAATAATTTATCCTATATAATTTGTTAAATGATAATTTTCACATTTCATACAATATACGTAATGGAAGTAATTATAAGTTGTTAAAATGAAATCAATTATAAATTCTTAAAATAAAATTAATTATAAATTTTTAATATTAAATTTAAAAAATTAAAATTAATTAAATTGTTAAACTTAAATTAATTAAAATAGGGCCTGATGGTCGAATGGCTAGCGCTCTGGCGTTGGGTACCACAGGCTTCAGGTTCGAGTCCCGGAGTTGCCCATGGGTGTTTGTAGTGGTTCGGAATCCACTTTAAGCCGTAGGTCCCGGTCCGTTTAGGATCGTAGAGCGCTGCAGGGGCATTGTTACTCCGCGTCCGTGGCTTACCATCAAGTTACACGCGCCCCCTGGGTAATGCAAAATGAGTAACATCGGTGCAGCCCTTATGGCATAAAAAAGATCACGGTCTATTTACCAGCTGCATTGGGAAAAAAAATTAAAAATTTTTAAAATTCAATTAATTTAAATTGTTAAAATTGTTTTTTAAAATTAAAATTGTTAAAATTAAATTAATTAAAATTGAATTAATTAAAATTTTTAAAAATTAAATTAATTTAAATTGTTAAAATTGTTTTAAAATTGAAATTGTTTTAATTTATGTAGTCGGGCAACGACAAGTTATATGTGCTGGTGGAATATAAATTAATTGGAGAATTTCCAATAAATGCATTTTTAAATTCGTATTAAGTACAGTAATTTGTAATTAAATGTTCCTTCGATTATAGTATGAAATGTAATTTCGTAATAATGAATTATTCGCTGAATTAAACAGATGCTTTAAATACCTTATGTTGGCGGGTATTTGGCGATGTTGGAGTAAAATTTTGAAGGTATCTGCCAAAAGTTTCAAAGTGCTTAGTTAATATTAGAAATTGATATATGAATATATACATATTCGCATACATTGCTAATATATACATATACTTTGAGAATAGATATTAGCAAAATATTAATTATGATATTGTGTTTATCATTTGCTTTCTTTTATTAAATACAAATTGAAATTTTTATTAAATAATTCGATTCCAAATGACTAAAATGAGATTTTTTTGTGTAAAATCAATATACGAAGAAATTATACCAATTACATGTATAATAAATTTTCTGGTAATTTATTCTTTTTCTATGACTAAATTAATATATGAATGAAAATGCAAAATGACAAAATGAGAATACATAATAATACCACGTGAAAATTGTTATGTGATTATTTAGTGACACAAGCGGTAGTTTGTGTCACTAAATAATCACATAAAAATTTTTCGTTTGGTATTATTATGTATATATAAAATAATAACATTAAAAAAAAATGGAGTTCAACATGAACGACTAACAAGTAACATTTTTCTCTTATGTGGAAAAGAAATATTTCTGAAAGAAAATATATGTAGATATTAATGGAAATGGTCAAAATTTATAGAATATTAGATAGAAGTAATTATTAGTATCAAATAACAAATAACACAATAGACAATTGAATGATTTTTAAAACAAAAACACTGTTATTATAAAAAAGTACTTTTCCAATATAAGTTTGGCAGAATATTTTATTACTTTTAAACAGAATTAAAAATTTTTTAACAAACCTAAAAAAATTTATTTTTGTCGTCTGTCTTCACCCCTTAGTGTGATAATTATTGAATTTGCAATTAATTTTTTTTTTTTTCAATTAATGTTTCACGGTATAATTAAAATTTTAAAATTTATCTGACATTTCTGTTTTTATATAAAAATTTGGAAGTAAGTTTTAAAACTCATACTATATATATATATATATATATAAACATTTATACACTTATTTTTCAATAACATATACAGTTGTAATATTAGTTAAAGTTTTTTTTACATTATGAAACTGATATTTAATATTACTATGCGGATACTTTATGATTCAAAAAGAAAATTTATGAATTTACTTACAAAGTTTTATATAGTAATATAACATTAAGATTTATATATAAAAATAATATCTAATATAATATCTAAATTTGAGAAATAAAATCTGAAATTGTTATTATACATGGATATATATTTGTTTCAGATTATGAACATGTAATTTATATTAGTAATATATTTTTATAAGCCATTTATGACGTTATAGGTATTAAATTTTTATTTAAAAAACATTTCAATATATGAGTTTAGAAAATGCATTTCTTTATTTAATTTATTTAATCAGTTATTTAAAAAAATTAGTAAAAAGATCTCAAGATTCTCCTTGTATTACTTAATAAATTCTGATTGCTCAAATATTTTACACATTGTTTATTGTATTTAATTGCATTTTTAAGTGTACCAAAATTTAAATAAAATATTTCAGTGTACATAACTTAATTTAAATTAAAATGCTAAAATTTTCACTTCAAGAATAAATTTTTGTATAATTTTTTTAATCTACTTTTAAAATATTCACAAAGTTATTCGAATAATAATTTTATTTGTAAATATATATATTTATATATACATATATATATAACATGTGGCATTTATTATCTGAAAAATAATAGTTGAAAATAGCATATTTTTAGAAAATTTATCTAAGGCTCATAAAAATAACTGTTGTTGCTTGCTCGGGACTAGTTGTGCCTGGTAGATGGAAATACTCCAATCTATTTATTTACATTAATTTATTTACAATAATAATACTTCACGTATAATACACATGGCACCCTGTGCCTCTTCTACAATATAAATTCTATTTTTACTTAAAAACCGTAAACACATCAACACATTCATAACATATGGTCCCTGACCGTGTTTCTAGCGTTCTCTGTCGTCATTTCCACAGAAACGCTGGTACTCATCAGTTCACACAGAATGACTATCTAATTATTGTTAAACATTACATAACTTAAAAAAATATTCGTCTTTAAAACATACCGTTTAACAGTATATAATATTAAAATAGTTTATCAATTTATTTTTTATTTTTAGACATTAATAATTTTAATTAATTTTTAATTTTAATTTAACATTAATATTATATATAACATTAATAATAATATAATTTTATTATATTATAGTAAATCGTATAATTGTTTGCTACAGTATTTTCATATGGAAGTATAAATAATATTTTTAGCAGAAGGGAATAATTAAAAAATTGACCAACCTTACTTCTTTGTGTCCAGTAATAAATCAAAATTTTATTTCTTGATAAGTAGTAGCGCTATTTAATAAATTCATTTTTAAATAAGATTCAAAAATAATTTGCTCTAAATTTGCAGTTTATTCAATATAGCTTGAAAATCATAATAATGTGTGTATAATGCATGTTTAATAACATAAATTAAAAATTTAAACACATAAAGATATTTTTAATTTATATTAAATAATGATATGCTATTTTTCAATGAATATGATAATGAATTGAATTGTTTTTTTTTTAGATTTATATATTAATTAATTTTTCTACTTTCCTATCATTATTAATCGAACATGTTTAACCACCTGTAATTGTGAAGCACATGTAATGTATGAAAACAGGTGATATATACAAATATATAGAAACTGGTGCTGTAACGTATGCATCGAAGTGGTTGCGTTAAAATAGAAGAAAGCATTGCAGAAAAGTTTCAGAAACGTTTGTTGGAAATTCCCGAAAATCACTGAGAAGATTATCCAACTTGGCTGGAATACGGAAGTCAAGGCATCGAGAAGGAGCTAAAATTTCATGTGCACTATGTGAACGCTGCAAAAGGAATTGATAGGAATAGCATGAATTGAACTGTACAACCTACTACTACTACTACTACACCACACCACATCACTCTGCCTAGAGCTCAGTTGACCCCCTGTAGAGTTTGGGAACGTTGTGGGTGAGAATTCTGTCTACCCTCCATGACTTTCTTACAGTCACATGAGACAGGGACCTACGGCTTAAAAGCGGATTCTGAACCACTACAATCACCCATGGCACTGCCGGAAGTGGAACCCGAAAAAACCTGTGGCACCGAGCGCCAGAGCTCTAAAAATACTCCGCCATTCAGTCCCCGAACTATACAACTTATGATACTTACTTATTATAACAAGTAATACAACTTATAATAGCAAGCAATAACAGGGCAGAACATTTTGGCACCAATCGCATTAGAGTAATTAAAATAGTGTAACATTATTTCGATTGGCGTCAAAATGCGAGCCGCAATTTGTTATTGCTTGCTATCTTGGTAACAGGTCGTATAGTTCAGTTCATATACTACAAATGGAATCACTGTAAATGCTCACTGATTAAAATGTTACAAATAAATTGATGGGTATGTTGATTTTGGATCATACTGCACATGAAAAATTCGTGCGAAAGAGATAAGACCAATCGCAATTGTGTAGCACGCAATTAAAATAGTGTAACACTATTACGATTGGTGTTAAAATGTTTCGCCTTGGTAACACTGGTCGTATAGTTAAATTCATGTTATACAAATGGAATCAATGTAAATGCTCACTGATTAAAATGCTACGAATAAATTCATGGGTATATCGACTTTTGGACCATACGGCACATGAAACATTGCTGAGATAGATATTTTACTAGAAAAAAAAAAAAACATAAAAAGAAATATTTATTTAGAATCATTTAAACTGTGAAGGACTGTTCATAACTGATTAAAAATGAACTAAAATAAATAAAATATTTCTAGAAATATTTAGACTGAGTTCTGTATTGGCTTCTGAAAAGTAAAAAAAAAGTCATATTCTATTATTTATTACAATGTTTTAATATTTGTTTTTAAGGGTAAAAATATGTCACTTAACCAAATAAGCGGCTAATGATAACAACATGTCTGGTGTTTGAAGATGTCCTATAATTGCATTGAATAAGTGCTAACTTTTTAAACATTACTTCGTTAAATACTTTCATTATTTTCTTTGCAAAAGTTAAATGAAATATTATGAAAATGGCAGAACATTTTATTTCTTACCATACCTATAAAACATCCAATAATGATCTAATGAATTTCATACTACAATACAGTCTTTTAACACAGTCGCCTTGCATCAAGACAAGTGGCCAATTTTTACAAATCAAGTATCATCACTCTTCACAAATTCCTAAATCAATTTAACATGAAAATTTTATGTCATAATCCATTAAGCCTTTTTCCAGGCCATTTCTCATATAATACACAAATGAGAGCTATTACATCAGAAACTACTCTAAAAAATCATTTATCATAGCTGCTAAGAGTAATGTAATAAACTAATTAAAACAATGTTTAATAATTCGAAAACATGCCTGAGTGATTTGGTAGGAGTAATTTTTATATTTTGTAATTTTAAAGTGAAACTGGGATGGTTTTGAGAATTTCAAATAAGGGAATTTTCGATTTATAAGTAAAATATACAAGACAAAAAAAAATATATTGAATTTTTTTCCTTGTCATTAATGAAAAACCGAGCTTGTTTTTATTTTCTTCAAGATATTTTTCCATTAAAACATACTGAATATTCATTATCTTAAAAAGTAGAATAGGGATAGAAGATGTTATTTTTCAGCAGGAATTGAATAATAAATTGATTATTAACTTGTTTTAAAAAATGTCAGTACAGTAATTCTAACAAGTAAAAAAAAAAAAAACATTGAAAGTATTCCCAAAGATCAACATCATAAATATTTCAAATAAAATGCCAGAAATAAAAATAAATTAAATTAATGGTTTGTTTAAGATCAAAATTATTTTTTGTTATAGACAAAAATATTTTTTATAAACTGTTTCTATGAAATTAAAGTAAATATAACATGCGCAATTTTAGACAAACAAAACAGAAATGTTCTTGAAAAATTAACTTAAAATGTTTTCTAGATTTAAAACAATACAAATATAACCATCTTTTAAAAATATAAAACATTAATTTCCACAATGAATGATTATTTTTTTTTAGTATAAAAATATTTTTATAAACTTTTTTTGAAATTAAAGAAAATCTTATATGTGTAATTTTAAACAAAATAAAACAGAAATGTTCTTAAAAATTAGTTTAAAAATATTTTCTAGATTTAAAATAATACAAATATAATTTTTTTTTTTAAAAATATAAAACATTAATTTAAGCAATGAATGATTATATTCATGTAAGACAAATAAACTCCCATACTCTACAGTAATCAGTACACGTGGGTACAGAATGCAAAACATAAAACAAAATGTTTAGTGAGCAATACATTAATTTTATATGGAACTTATTATGAAGGAAAATAAGTACGTTATTTATGACACAGTTTTTAAAACTTCCAAAACAAAATTTATTTCTAGAATTTTTATTACTTTTATATGACATATGCTCTTACTAAAGGCAACCCCACAAAATTTACAAAATAAATTTCATGGCAGTTGTTGAGGATATTAGAATAAGATTAATGGCGCAGTCTTATAAGACGCCAGTATCGAACTTTAACGACTAATATAATTTTAAATAAGGATCAGTTCGGGATCAGGGGGCCAATATAAAACTATTTATAATCAATTCAGGATCAGGCATCGATATAAAATTATTAATGATGAATTCAAGGATTAGAGGGTCTCTATAAAGTTGTTAAGGGTTAATTCGGTATCAGGGATTGATATAATATTATCGGGAATAAATTCGGAATCAGGTGTAAATATAAGATTGATAGAATTATTTCGGAATTAAGGATCTATTGGAGATGGATAGAGGCATATTCGCCATCTTAGTAAGCCGCATATAAATTTATAAATTTTATGTTTATATACACTGGGTGTATAAATTTTTGGCAGGAGTATGTTAATTAAAAACTAAATAAATAATAATGAAGGGTAATAAATATAATCATTCTGTGATAAAGGGCTTTGTAGTGAATTAGTAAACCTCATTGAACAGCAGTTTACAGAGTAAATAAGAAGGAAGGTTTCATATATGTGGATAAGCACCTAATATATCAAGTTGCTGATTATGTGGCATATTCTAAACAAAAAGGCATCTACCTTATATCTACTACAGTAAATCAGATAAAATGTCCCTTTTCTAGTGTATGCATCAATTGGTTTTTGTTAAAAGTGCAGAGAAGCAATTTGAATTTTAGCTTGTTATTCATACCTGACTAGGAAACATCCATAAGTAGTGATAACATGTGAAAATTGTTAACTATCATTGTAAGATATGCCTTCTTTCATATGTATTCGACACTAAGCGTTATAAATCAAGGTCACCCCAAAACAATAGTCAGTAGAAAAGGGAATTTCCTCAATCAAAATATCAAAACATGAATATGGCGCAAAGGATATAAAAGGGTGTTGTCTGGAGAAAAGAAGCAGTAACAGTTTCAAGGAGAATCTCGATAAAAGGGAGGCCAATTGTGTTTATCCAATTAACAAGTAATATATAAAAAAAAATTTTAAAGTCAATTCCTACTTTTTTTCACTTTATTGCAGAAAGTCCTTTATAATAGTCCTTTTAAAATAGTATAATATTATAATAAATATGTGACAACTAAAAAAAAATAATTAATTAATTAATTAAATTTAATGAATGAAGTAATAATTGAAAAACTGTATTAACATCCAGTGCCATTCACTGCAAGTTAAAAAAAAAAAAATGTATTTGAAATTGAGTGGATAAATAAAAAGTATTTTATGAACGATTGAAAATTTGAACAAGATATATATAGGGGGAGAGTGAGCTAATAGAAGGAATTGAAAAAGTGATCACAATTGGCCCTCAGGTATATTGTTTAGTGATAGTTATTTTAATTTATGGCTGTTGACATCTAATTATTAGAACGTTAGAAGGCGTTGCAATTATATTATAATATTATATTTGTTGAAAACTAGTAAATATTGAATAAATGTATCTTTCTACTATTTATATTAATTTTTTATAAAGGGAAAAACAATGTCTATTTTCGGGAATGTTTCTACTTTTTCACATTCTCAAAAAAAAATGGCTTTTATTTTTGAAGGAGGCATATCTACAAATATGATACAATAAAAATATATACAGTTACTTTACTTAATTTATTATAAGCATTGTTTGTATAAATAAAAAAATTTAACTGTTTTTTTTAAATGCATTAACGATTTCTTTTTTAGAATTTATTATCAAACTGAGAATATTTTTGTTAACTTACTTATTACTTAATGAGTGTGAAGAGAATATTTTAAAGACAGTACGATGAAATTTAATTTGAAGAGATCCTTATCTAATTAGCTGAAATAAATTTTAATGAAGATTTAGGAAATATGTAGAAAAAAGAATCTTTTTAAAGATTCTTTTTAATAAAAAATGCATTTATTTCTATTAATTTCTTTTTTTTTTTTTTTTTTTTTTTTTTTGAAAGGAAAAAAAAAGCATTCTTGACAATAAAGGAAACAATTTGGAATAATAAGAATAAGTCATTTGTGTTCATATATAATTCGTTCTGGTTATTAGCAACCGACGGTTAAAAAAAAAACTCAAGCAAGTATTTGCTTTTAAATAAACTGTAATGAAATAATCTAAGCTACAATTTAATTTACCACAATTTAAGTAATTGTCTTGCAGAAATGTTATAATTTAATAACTTTTTATTTGTGTTTTTAAGTATTTGTGTTTTTAAGTATTTGTTTTTTAAGTATTTGTTTTTGTTCTAATGCAACTGGCAAACACTTAGACAGCTTGGTCTTGAATGCCTTAAGGCAAGAAGCGCTGCACAGACGTTACTCACTTTGCATTATCCAGAAAGACGCGTGTAACTTGACGATAAGCCACGGACGCGGAGTAACAATGTCCCTGCAACGCTCTACGATCCTATTAGGACCAGGACCTACGGTTTAAAGTGGATTCCGAACCACTACAAACATCCATGGCACCGCCGGGACTCGAACCCGAAACCTGTGGTACCGAGCGCCAGAGCGCTAGCCACTCGGCCATTCAGGTCCATTTTTTAAGTATATACTTAGTCTTAAAGAAATGTTAAAGAAAGTAGAGAAAAAAGATTCTAGAGATATTTTTGTGTTTAAAATCATCAAATTTCAATGAATTCATATGGTTATTATTTTTGGAAACAGAACTTAAGGAATTCGAATGCTATCTTCAACATATTTCTGGATATTTTCGAATTATGTTAAACTTATTTTAAATTTTGTAAACTTTATCAGGATTTTCTATAAATAATATAATGTAAATATACATTTACCCCCTATGTTTTCAATAAATAATATGATGTAAATTTACATTATACCTATGTTTTCTATAAATAGTATTGCCTATAAATGTTCATAGTTGTTGAAAGATTAAATATTCTTTCAGTGTCACTTCAGATTGATGGATTTTGTAAGTTGATTTAGATTTTTGTCAAACAATAATGTGCAGTGGTGGCCAAAAGTTTTGATCACGTAAATATTTGTATTATTTGCAATATTTTATATTATTTTGGGTAAAAGTTTTTTTTACTAAGTAAATGTAATGAATAATTAGTAAAATGAATATTTCTGCTGTATTCATTTTTTTATACTATTTTGAACAATTATATATTAAATCATTTTTTTTTCTCAGCTATTCAAATTTACAATTAATAATAAAATGTCATTCTTGATTAAAGTATTAAAAACTACATAATAGAATATAGGTTATTTTAACATCAATAATATTTTTAACCCTTCACGTTCTCTATTTAACTTATTTATCAAATGTTGAAAATAATGGTAACTAATATAAAATGCTATATTTTGTTCTTTTCTACATTATCCATTTTGTGATATTCTTATGATACAACTACTTCAGTTAATATATTACTACAAGGCATAATAAATATTGATATAAACAATCTTATTTGCTTAATTAAATATTACAAATTATCGGAAAACTTCGAAGAACTTGTTGTATAACACAATATTACATCACACCAATTAAGATAATGAAATATTGCATGGGATTTAAATGCAACCTTCTGAAAATTTTATGGCCACAAATATAATTAGTAAAATTGAATCATTTGTTAATTTATTAATTGGAAAGATTTTTCCTTGCAGAATATCGGAAGACATGGGGTTCCATTTATATATACCGTGACCAGAACAACACCCATCGACTAGAGATGACAGGAGGACATCCTTTTTGTAATTGTCCAACAATTATATATCAGATGAGAGACCTTTGACACACATAGTCACAATTGCCAGTCAGTGTCCTTACTTCTGTAAAAGATAGGCAATAATAGGCATCGCCAAAGGATTCAAACCTTTGAAAGTATTCAATCATTCTAACCAATGGAAGAATACAAAAACCAATTTAAAAGTTTTGTTATAATTTTTAATCAAAAAGTAATTTATAAATGATAATATATTTTAAGGAAGTAAAAATAAATCTTTTTTTAGACTCTATTAATTATATATGTTGATTGTTGACTGAAAAAATTCAGAATAAAGTTAATTGAACTTTTTATTTGTGCAATTTTATTTTTCGAAAAAATAAGATTATTTTTAAAACCAAATATTTATAAAACAATGTTTCCTGCAGCATGTATAAGCATAATTTATCCTACATAAACCGTTAAAAATTTAAGGATTAAATAACCATTAAAAATTCACCGAAGTATATTCCTGAAATATATATATATATATATATATTAATTTTCATACGCTATTTTAAGAAAAAGGAAATTTCTCAAAGTTAAATATATATATGCATGTATATTTACTTTGAGGCCCTTCCCAAAATAATAGCATGAATATTAAAAACGGGTGTTGCCATTCAATTGTAAAAAACAATATGGCGCCATTGTGATTGATTGAAAGCGAAAAGAAATTGACAGAATATTATATAATAAAGCAAGTAATAAGTTTAAAGAACTTTTTTATACTTCTGCAGTATTCATTTTTCGTTTCGGTGTTATTTCGATATCAGTGTAATGATAAAAATTCAAGTCATTTATATGCATCGTATTTTCTGAGTAGGATCGTAAGATCGACTCCCATTTCAATGAATATTGAATGTGCTTTTTGCATATGTACGTATTAGGTTTTAGGTTTTTACAATTAAATTATAGTTAGATGGCAACGGTGCTTTGGTTTTGATTCTTTTCTTTAAAAAGTGTAAGTCGACATTTAATGTGAAGAAGAAACTTGAATAAAATAAAGGATTCATAGGTAAATCTATCATTTAAAATTGATTCAAAATCTATTTCATCTGAAAAATAATTGCTGATTTTAATTAATTATTGTATTATTTTTTATGGATTTAATATTGTTAAAATACACGAATTTTCAGTTATATCAATTTTCTGTATATAACAAGTAATAAAAAAAAAATTTTTAAGTAAATTCCTACTTTTTTTCCATTATTTTGCAGAAAGTACTTTATAAATAATTTTCATTCATTTTTTATCTATTTCATCCATCTATTGGTAGATATATGCAACTTAAATCTAAAAAAAAAAATATAATTAATTAATTAAATTTAAGTAATGATTTAATATTTGAAAAAACTGTATTAACATCCAGTGCCATCCCTACAAGTTCAAAAAAATTTATTTGAACTTGAGGGGATGAATAAAAGTATTTTATTAAAGATTGAAAATTTGAACAAGATATATATAGGGGAGAGTGTGACTAATAGAAGGAATTGAATAAAACATATTATACATGATGTAAGACATTGGTAAATTTTGTTCAGAAGAAATATCGCGGACAATTGCGAATTTTCGTTTGGCAAATTGAAAAAGAAAAATTATTTTTGATATATATGGATAAAAGAATTTTTAAATAAATATATTGGAAAAGAATGTGGTAAAATCGCAGAATAGGAAGGGGCCGTCAGGATTTGGTATCGAAATTCTTTTCGCCAAAGTGCGCCAAGTAAGGTGTTGCAATTGGAAATGAAGTGAATTGCAGACAATGAAAGAAATCCGAGTTACCACATTTGGCAACTTATCGCCCAGCTGGCTCCACAAAAAAATTGCCAAAAATCCCGACGGCCTCCTATTTTAAGATTTGACCTAGAATGTAATCAAATAAATTTCAAAAATTTTACTTTAATTTGAAGAAATTTTTAAAGACTAACTTTAAATAATTATATGGCTGAACGATCATGCATCAGATGGTACCAGGTACAATACTTATAAATAGTGCACAGTTTTTCGAGATGTTCGTCTACACACCATACAAAGAATAGTGATTTCATTGAAAAAAAATAATAAGACATTA
>BPLR01004990.1:0-43409 GCA_021605095.1 Caerostris extrusa
CAATTGTTCATGAACTCCAAGTTAAGGAAAAACTAAATGCAAACGCCCATTTATTTAAATAAATGCTTTAATTATAAATATTTATTTTTATTATTTGTTTAATGAATGTTATGGAGTTGTATGCATTAATGGAGTACAAGTTTAATCTTATATCCCTTCTATTTGCTTTTTACATAACGTTACTTTTGAGACAAAAGCAGGAAGTTTATTGAATAAGGGTGACCACAACAATATTGCCTGTTAATGAGGGGACGAAGGCAAAAAAAAAAAAAAAAAAAATGCTTATCCAAAACGTTAAATTAAAACTTCTTCAAACCACCTACTCTGATGGGCTACAATAAAATCCAAATTATTGAGACACTAGCTAGAAAATTAATTATCTAACTGTAGCTTAAATTAAAATTTAAATAACTCTTTAAAACAAATTAACTAAATTTCAATTGAATAGCTTCACTGTAAAATTCCTTGACAATTTTTGGCAGTTGCTCACTTTAAAATGCTTTCACTGTTATTATGTAAGAATTAGGATTTTGAAGCTAGTAATTAACACAGAAATTAGTGCCTCTTATCTACGATTACATTATTATTTGATGTCTGTTGATGGTATTTTACATGTATAGCAAAAAAATTTCATTTATAAGGAATTTTCATACAAAATTTAGTTTTATATGGAATGTGGTTTCATTCCCAAATGCTAGCAGTATAAAAATTTTTTATGTATGTCCTACATTTTTATTTAATTGTTTTGTTTGTTTCTTAAAAAATACACGCATTGTAATATCAATCACTAGATATCAACTCGTGGCACATAATCGAAAATAAAGAATTTTCGATCTACAAAAGCTTGTTCATTTATTCCATTATACACGTCTGATTGATTGCTCCGTATCAATTCAAAGAGAGAAATCATTTTATAAAACCTATTAAAAAATTATATTTTAAAATATGATTTTACAAAAATATATATATATATATATAAATCTGAGGTTTTTATTTCAAAGTACATTTGAGGTGGAAGAACCAGACTTGACACAAACATCAGCATCAAAATTATTAATCATGTTATCAATTAAATTGAAATCAATTATTAATCATGGAAAAAAAAAATATAATACTATTATTATCACAAAATGACGCTGTTAGTTAAACATATATTTAATTGGTAGTTTATTATGATTAAAAATGTGTGTTTTTATTTATTTTTTACTTAACATGGTCCGAAGAAGAAATTTTTTTTTTTTTTTATTAAAATTTGAATGTTTTTACCGTTTTTATAAAATCAATTATTATTTTGAATTTTGTAGTTAATTAAGCAAATGAATGTATTTTTATACACTAATTTTATATGGATAAAAAATAAGCTAAAATTTTAAAATTACATATTTTATAACACATTAAACCGCATTTAATTTAAAAACTAATCTTTATTAAAACAGTTTCAAAAATTCATTTTCTTCTACAAACAATGGCGATAAAGTACATTTCTAACCAAAAAAAAAAAAAATCAAATTTTAACTATTCAATTTTACATGGATAATGTTTAAAATTAATCAAACAACTTGAAGATTATAAATCATTTGTAATCCCGAAGAGTTTCCCCCTAATTCAAAACAATTTCCGTAGCCATAATCAGAATGTTTGGATTTAATGCTGTCGTTCTAACTGGATCGTCATCTCAAAGTTAAAGATAAGGAAAAAGTAAATCTGTTAGCATCACTCATTTGTCAGTCCAATGTTCAAAAGAGTTTTAAAAAATTGTGCTTTCAAAATTCTTTTCCCTGAATAACACGACAAAATCCGTACTTTTAACACGTGTGCAATAGATTTGCAAAAAGCTTAATTGGAATGTTTTCAATTTTGATATTATAAAAGTGTGAAATAAATTTATTCAATTATAAACTATGAATAATTGATGAACTGTGACATGGCTTCCCATTGCTTCCAGTGCATTTTTTTTTTTGTTTAAAATCTAGAATCCTTGTGCCCTTTGTGCCAAATGCATCGCTACCAAGTAAGCATTGTAATGAATGCACGGGTAGTTTTCGTGGTAAAATGATATTACGCCAAAATCCTTCACTGGGATGCCAATCACAAAGTAAACAAACCAATGGTTGCTGAAGTTCATTGTCATTGTAAAATGCTATTTCACCAAAATTTTATCGCCAACGTTGCTATTACGCCAACATTAGTAGCCAAACAGCTATTACAAAGTTTATTCCTAAAGTGCTTTTTAAGCCAAAGTTTATCCCCCAAAGCCAAATATTAACATTATCCTGCAAAATTTTAATCCTTGAAATGCTTTATAACCAACATTTATCGCTTTATCGTTAAACTTTTTCACTAAGCGAATTTGGTTTTTTTAAACTGCTCTTGCGCCAAAAATTAATACTTTATCGCCAAATTTATATCACTAAAAACAAAATCTTTACTTTGCGCCAAATGCAAAATTTCAGATGAATTGATAAATATATTCCGCATCCACTTTGGGTTCTAAATATGCGAAATTAACTGAAAATTATGTAAATTTCAACATTCAATCGACTTTTTTAATTTAAAATTTTTCTTGTCGCTAGCTTTGGGAAAATATTGAACGAATATACAAGGTACACATGTAAGAGGTTTTGGAGCAATCAACACGTAGAGGTCCCAAAATTCGAGCAAGAAATTTTGCATGAATTTAGATACACTGGATAAATCTGAATGCCAGAATTATACAAATCTGGAAATGAGATCTCTCGTGCCCCCAAAATTCAGACAAGATTTCTAGCTTGAATTTTGGAACACTCTTTTCGTTATGATTTGCAGTTTCATTTTCAGTGGATTTTTTTCCCTCAAAGCCCGGAAAGTTTGAAAACATCCGTAGAAATTTTTAACGTAATTAGTAATTAACTCGGATTTAAATTTTAAGTATTAAAATAGACAATAGCTTATCACCAAAAAGTGTTGTAATAAATTAGCTTGAATAGATAAAATACGATAAATAACCAGTTTTTTAACGTTTGATAGATAAAAATAGGAAATGCGTATCAACATCCATTACATTCGTACCCTGGCTGTTCAGATGTCCATTACATCATTTAATATCACGTTTATCCTATTCTGCACGCCTAGCAGATGAGTAGACTAGAATTTGTTAAACTAATGATAGTAACAAATAACTAACTATTTGTTGTTTGTGCAATGCGTTCCAATGTTTTTAAAACAAATATGCCTTCCAAATGTTCTTGAAAACTGGTACAATTACACCAAAATTCCTTCAAATAAATTTACAAACACTACTAGTTCTGAACTGTTTCTGAAAATTCTAATGCAGGGTGGTCAACCCGTGACCCGCTGATGTATGCGACCAGCCTTGAATATTTTTCCGGCCAGTGAGATTGATCACTTACAAAAAATATATTTATTTTATAATGGCCGAAGTAGTGAAAACCAATGTATTAAAAATATACATTTTTTGTGTATCCATATATTCAAAAATGAACTGTCGAAATGATGAGAAATTTTGACTTTGATTTTAAAATAATATTCTTGCCAATATAGGATAGATATTGCCTGTTTTTATTTATGAGTTCACAGAAAAATTAAATTATATTCTTGGTACATCTATTATAACAGGTTTGTAATATGAATATAAAAATGTCTACAGTGGGTCTAAATCTAATAGGGGGATATATAATTTTTATATGCGACTCTCGGGAGTTAAGATGGATTTCCAAAGTGACCGCAAGATGATTTGGGTTGGCCACCCCTGGTTTAATGTATTCCTCAAATGCAAACAAAACCTCGCCTTCAAATAGTCATGTAAAAGTTTCAAGATTCCAACTCTGATACATAATTGTATTTAAATAGTAGGAACAACTAGAACAATAGTTTCCCAATGTTCATTTACAAAATTAAAGAAATATTGAAATTATGACTCTTTCACCTTTCTTGAAGGGGCAGGCGCAGGCACCATTTAAAACAACATAAAATATGTTTCGCAACCTTTACCTATTCATATAAATTCTGAGATGGTTGGCGAGAACACCTTTTATTGAAAATTCTCTAAAGATTGTGCATGTCGTATGAAAGAAAATAAATATTAAAGATATACGAATAATTTTTAAAATCTCGAGGTATCGGGAAAAGCTTAAATGTATTCAGTTTTTTTTTTTTTTTTTTTTAGAGTGTTAACACATTTGATTATAAAAATTATTCAAAAGTAGAAAATTTTAAAAATACAAATACTTGTTTAGTAAAACGTGCGTAACCTTCAAAAGATAATGTACATACTATTTAAAAGAATTATTACAAAAAAAAAAAAAAAAAAAAAAAAAAAAAAAAAAAAAAAGCCACGTTGATAAAAAAAATAATGATCCAAAAAATGAACAAGTCGCTTTCAAGTACATTTGTGGTATAAATCCATTCATTGTTTTCATTGACATGAAAATATAATTAAAAGTAAAATTAAAATTAAAAAAAAAAAAAATTTTTTTATTTACACTTCATTTTAGGAGGAGTTTAGGGTGGTTTAAACAAGTACTCTTGGTTGCGGAACAGCCCCACACTTTTATCTTGATGTTGGAGAAGCGTTGTTTTTAGGTCAACGCCCATTAAAAAATGTTATGCCACACATTTTATATCTAGAAATAAATTAGAAAAAAAATAAAAGAGAAATGTAATATAAATGAGAAGAAACTATTAACATTCGAAGGAGGCCCACCATCCGTGGGTCTTGCAGTAATGGCACTTCAGATGAAGGAATGAGGGGGGAAAAAACCAATGGATTACATATTAAGAACAGTAAGCGGTCTTTTTCTATTTTTAAACGCAAAGAAATGTCATACCTAGGAAGAGAATTTAAAAACCGAATTGCAAGTGTGAGGAAGATTAGTGTAGAGATTTTATAAATGTTAAGTATAAATTGGGAACGTTTGGGAAGTGAAGCGATTGTCTAATATCCTGATTCCTGAAGTACCAAGGTGAGTGGGTGATCATCCGAAAGATTTCGTTTTCAAGTCTTTGGATGATTTACAAGTTACTTATTGCTGCGGAGTCCCAAACTGGACTTGTACAAGTAATCATGGGGCATGTAATATATGTAAATAAGTATTTTGTTAAGTAGCAAAGGTAAAAGGTAGGCAAAAAAAGGTAAAAGGTAGGCAAAGTAGCAACAAAAGGTTAGAGTTTCTGCAAATTAGAGGATAGAAGATGCGGATAACTTTATTAAATTTATTTCACAGGTTTTTAATATGCTGCAGTAGGTGAGATTTTTATCAAGAGTGATGCTAAGATATTCAACTTGTTTGGACCAAGAGATAGTTGTGTTATAAATAATAATATTTGGGTTAATAAATTTCCTTTTACGAATAAATAAACCTCAGTTTTGTCAACCCTTAATTTTCCAGGGGTAAACAAGTCTGAAGAGAGTTTTAATTTTGAAGAGTAAAACCAGGTTATTATCTGACATAAGATAGTTGTATCATCAGCGTAGAGAGTGATTTTAATATCTGGAGATTGTGGAATATCATTGATGAAAATATTAGAGGGTGCCAATGCAAATCCGAGTCAAAAAAACAATATATATGAATCATTTATATTTGATTATAATCTTAATTGGATGCAAAACTCGTGCGATTTCTTTTTAAAATTACAAGAGCAACAATTTATTTCTTTAATTAATAAAAAATTTTGCTCATTTTAGACTTAAACGTCGGACGCGAAGATATTTATTGATTATACCATAAAGTTTTACATTCTTGTTTTTCTTATTTGTTTTGCAACTTTTCCGCGCTATCGAGAGGGCGGAAAGAAATGTTAAAAGTTAAAAAGGGCATTTAATTATCTATTTTGCTTATTAATTCAAAGGGCATGAGACCCTGCTATGTTTCAACATTTTACAAAGATGGATAATGACCGCTCACAATTTATCTTTAATAATTTAACAAATGTTAACAGTTTTTCCGATATTATAAGAAGTTTTCGGGATATTTTGTTTTCGAAAGATTCAGTGGATACAATTACAATCAATTTTATTTTGTAAGTTTAATTTTGTAATTTTAGGAAGATTTCAAATTATATTTTAAAAAAACTCGATGATTTTATTTTACGACTTGATTTGAGATTTATGCTCGCATTAGCTGCTTTATCTCAATTTATCAAAATTACTCTTGAGAAGAAACCAGAAAAATAAAAAAGATAATACAAAAAAAAAAAAGATCTTCAAATAATCAGTGGACTTTGACTGATTCCAATAGTATTAAAAGAAGCACTATTTTGTTATTTTCATTTTATAATTTTATTAAATAAATAATTCTTTTAAAAAAGGCATTTAATTATCTATTTTGCTCATTACCTCAAAGGTCATGAGACCAAATGTTTCAACATTTTACAATGAAAGAGCTAGTGGGCTAGGATCTTTTTACAATAAGAAGAAGCACTGAAATGATGTCATGCAGAACTTCTGTCACTAAACAATATCAAAAGGTTAATATTCACACACACAAAAAAACTACGTATTTTTTGTAGAAAATCAATGTGAGTGATATAGTTTTATAATAAGGTTCGTCGTGCATATCAAATATCCAAGAATAGGGGGTAATTTTTAGCTTTTCACTTTGTACGTCATATTGAGTGCATTGGAATAAAATACGTTCCTCGGTTTTGGGTTTTTGCCTCTTGAGCATAGCATAGCATTTTGCATCTTGAGCATAGTGGAGAAGACGTTAATCCAAAATCTATTGAGTCTGACTTCAGAAAAATAGATGCGAAATCGTGAAATTGGTGCTTCTTCTTTTCTATTGATAGGTAAGAGACGATGAGTTGGTTTGATACTGTTTAAATGCATAAGATCCCGTGCGTATTTTTCTTTGTTCCGTTGTTCATCTGAGGTTTTAAATGTTATACTTTTTTGTGGTAGCTGATGTCTTCCGGTGAAATCAATTTAAAATCATCGTATCTGACGCTTATTTTGATATGAATCTGCTTGTTTAATTTCATTTATGCCAACGTGACCTGGAGTCCAGACTAATTGTAAGGATAAAATGGAGTTCAAGTTTTGTTTGATATGATTTCTAAGAAGTTTGATAACTCGTGTAGATTTAAATTTTTATTTTTCGAATTACGGTATTTATTTCATTAAACGTTACTTAATTAGAATGCCCTCGGGATCTTCATTTCTGTTCTAGAGCAATATTTCACAAACTAGAGTACAGGATCCTCTAGAGCAGCTTGATCCTTAAAGTAGGGATTCAGTTCACCCGGGGGTTGCGATAAAAACTTTAAAATTTTACGCTTTTTAATGTTACTAATATTATTATTATTATTCAACCATGTTGAAAATAAATTGAATAAAGCGACCGTAAGCACTACGGTCGCTTTTATTCAATTTTTAGTTCTCGTGATTATTTACATATGCTTTTTTTTTTGAGATGATTTATTACTTTTATGCAAAAAAAAAATATGAAATTCATCCAATATCGACGGTGGGACTCACGGGAAACTTTTTAAATTGAAAGGGGTGTGACAAAAGAAAATTTGAACTGTTTGCAAATGCTGTAGCGTATTTTTATTTTATTATTATTATTTTTATTTTTTGAGGGGGGAGATTTCTTTTTGAAATGATGGTGGTTAAAAAGGGTGATTGTAATTAAAAGTCCCACATTCCAAATGCTGTAAAAAAGAACCACTCGTCACAAAGAGTTCCAATTTGAACTGAAGATATTTGAAGGAAACAGTACAGCATTAAAAATATTCCAAAGTGTATTAAGAGATGGCGCTGTAAGCGGCATAAAAAGAAAAGTGAATTTGGCTGCTAGTGATATTTGAAATCGAAATTACAATATATTTAGCATGAGTTGCACATTAAACCAAATGTAGTGTTCAATAGGCTTGAGTGTTTCGGTTTTTTGACAGAAGAAATGACTCCCAAGTCAAGCCCAACAGTTGTGATACTGTTAGTGGAAAGTTTATCCATCACGGCGAGGTCATATCAAATTGAATGGAGCTTTTCTTTTGAAGCCATACCGTTTCACCCCCCCCATCAAGTATCTTCAGTTCATATTTGAATTCTTTGGACGAGTGTTTCTTTTTTTACAATATTTTGAAGTGAGACTTTAATTATAATCACCCTGTCCTTAGATGTCATATCTTCTTAAAAATAGACGCTTAATTGATGTTAAGATGCTAATTTACAATTTAAAAATGTGATTAAGTTTTATGTGAATTTTTATTTATCATTTTTATACTTAAATTCTTATATTTACAATTACAAATTACACGCATATAATTTTAATTCATCATATTAATAGCCTTGTAGCAGGAAGGATATGATAGGCAATGTTTTGTTTTTAAATTAATTTAAATTTTAAAACAATCAGATAACAATGCAAGGGTTGCTAAAAATGTTTCAGAATCTCTACTTCAGATAAGAACTATAATGGATTCAGAAAGAAAGAACAACATTTCCTCACTGTTAAGAATTTTTAACTATAATAAAATACATGTAATTGTAACATTCAATAAAATATGTAATTTTACAGACATGTTTCACTTAAATACACAATTGTAAAAATAACAGAAGATTGCGAAGAACTGTGGAGCCAGACTGGACATAAAGCTCAAAGAAAGAAATTACTCATCTCGAATACAGAACGATCATTTAAGTTTGAAGCATCCAAAATGAGGCATTTTGCATTTATCTTTATGCTTCTCCCGCGAGTCTACTTTAACTATAACGCACGCATTATCGTACACCGCCGCACATAAAATTTCAACGGAATGACAAACCCTGTTCAAAGACGAATACATTCGGAAATCGTCATTTGTGTTATCTCATGCCAGATGGATGATTTGATCTGGGATTTATGTCCTTCTGTGAAAGGGGAAAAAAGAATTTGGAAAACAGTCGATTACGCTGTGAAGTACGGCAATAAAAAAAAAGCTCTCCAAAGATTAAAAAATGGAAAATAAAAAAGAAAAACTTCTTAATTAATGAATATTATGCAGTTTGTATATTTTAATGTAAAAAGAAATAACGAAAAGAATGTACTTTACTTTTTCTCGTTTTATTGAAGTATCAGGTATATGAATATGCAAGGCGATTTCTACAAAACACATATACGATTTTTATTAAAAAAATTGTAGGACAGGACTTTCCTTTGCATACTTAATTGCAGAAAAGGAATAACTGGTGACATACCTCAGCGATAACAATGTATCGGCATCTATTATGTAATTTGCCAGCATGTAGGTATGTATAACGACGTATGTCGCAATCCAAAAAAAGTATAATCAGCGATGTTTTTATCTCAGCGAATGGTAATAGATGTATAAGCAGAAGGAATCCAACTGGATTTGATAGATCGCTACAGTGCCTTGAATTTAAATCAGATTTCCCATTTTTAATGTAAATAGAAGCATTAGATGCCTATAATGTGTAGTTTTTCTTTACACCGTATTCAGAGTATACTTCGTATTTCGATATTCTGTTCGCTTCGATATTCTGCATACTTAATTGAAAAAAAAAGTAATATAAAAAAAATTTTTTTTTTTAAAGTCAATTCTACTTTTTTCCCCTATATTGCAGAACAGTCCTTTACAAATAAAGTTGAAATTTTCCTCTTACATCTGGCGCCATCTATTGGTAGATACATGCAACTTAAATCTAAAATAAATTAAAATTAATTAATTTAATTTAATTACTGAATTAATATTTGAAAAAACTGCATTAACGTCAAGTGTCATCCACTATAAGTTCAAAAAAAAAAATGTATTTGAACTTGAGTAAGCGAATAAAGACTATTTTATTAACGATTGAATATTTGAACAAAATACATATAGGGAGAGTGTGAGCTAATAGAACGGATTGAAAAAAAGTAATAACTGGCAACATACCTCAACGATAACAATGCATCGGCATCTATTATGCAATTTTAGAGCATGTAGGTATGTATAACGACGCATGTCGCAGTACAAAAAAGTATACATAATCAACGATGTTTGCATCTCTGCGAATGGTAATAGACGTATAAGCAGTACGAATCCAACCGGTTAAGATAGATCGCTACAGTGCCTTGAATTTAAATTGATTTCCCATTTTTAATGTAAATAGAAGCATTAGATGCATGTAATGTTGTCATTTTTCTTGATCCTGAATTCAAAGTATACTTCGTATTTTGATATTCCGTGGCTTTCTACTCAGGAATGCGAGTTTAATTATCTTGGATCCATTTATTTTGGTATTGTTACGCATCCAAGTTTGGCGATTTTAATGCCTCCCACTACCTTTACCATTTTTTTTGTTCTTCCTTTCCTTTTTATTTATTTTAATTTATTTATACATTTTCTTATTTTATATACAGGGTGATTATAACTAAAATTTCACTTTCAAAATGCTGTGAAAAAAAAGAACCACTCTTCACAATGAGTCAAAATTTGAAGATACTTGAATAAGGGGGAAACGGTACTGCATTAAAAAAGTTCCAAAGCGTATTAATAGGTGGCGCTGTAAGCGGCACAAAGAAAGTGAATGCGTCTGCCAGTGGTATTTTGAATCGAAATGACAACGTATTTGGCATGGGTTGCCCATTAAACTAACTGTAGGGTTCAATGTGCTTGGTTGTCTAGGTTTTCTGACGGAATAAATGACTTCCAAGTCATTCAACAGTTGTGACACTGTTAGTGGAAAGCAGATCCACCACGGCAAGGTCATACCAAATTAGATGGGAAAAATCGGTGGAATTTCTTTTTGATGCATCACAGTTCCCCCTTATTCAAGTATCTTCAAATTTTGACTCATTTAAAGAGTGGTTCCTTTTCACCAGCATTTTGAAAGGGAAATTTTAGTTACAATCTTCAATCAAGTATCTTCAGTTCAAATTCGAACTCATTGTGACGAGTGGTTCTTTTTTACAGCATTTTGAAAGTGGGACCTTTATATATATGTATATATGTGGAATCTTTTCAACTTTCGAAAGATTCTATCGACGTATGAACCAGGTTATGATGTATATTCTGTCGCAGGGGCTCTCAACTTTAACTTTTTTTTTCTTTTTTTCTTCGCACCGCACTTTCGCAACCACCACTGTACCAGTTAGACGAGTGAGGGTGAAACATCAATTCAGTTAATTCGACCTTAAATATATATTTTTTTACAGGAATAGTAAAATATTTGTTAGTTATTTTCAGATTTAAAGGCATATATTAATTAATTTTATACTGTCTAATAATCGTATGATTTGCATAAAATGAAATCGCGTGATTTATATAGAAACTAAACTCCATCCTTTCTTATGGTATCTGAAATATGTATTCAGTGTGAAACTGTAACCATGGTTCCACCTATGTAACACTGTTTCTTCCTACGCACTGCAAGAGCGCCTTTTTGCAGCGTTCAGAAGAAATCATCAGTAGACTTCCAGATTCTCAACCGTGCTGACGCACGGCGCAACTGGCGCTGAATTACATTCTCTCATCCCGAGAGCTAGAAGTTGAATCCTTTCGTTAATCCTTTAATCTAATGTTCTTTAAACAACACATTTGTATTTAACGAAAGCCCTAGGCTACAAGATAGCCGCAAGCCTCTATCAGGGAAAAACATTAGATGAGGAGATATATAGTGCATGAGAAAGCAGCAAAGTAGAAAAAGAAAATTGTTCAGTGCATGATGTTGATGATTTAGCATGGTGGCAGTCGTAGGCTACTATCCTGGAAAAACTTCAGATGAGGAAAAATATACAGTGCATGAAACAGCAAAGTGGGAAACTGTTCTTTATGTTGGCGATTCCTTTCATTGTGCTTTGATGATGTTGATGGTTTGGCATGGTGGCAGCCGAGAGCTTCTAACTTGGAAAATAATGCTCTTTAAATGTACAGGCTGTGTGTTAAATATTGTTTATATTTAATTGTAATTGTGGTACTTAGAATTAAAATGGTATGTTAAAAATTAATTTTTTTTTAATGTTTGGTTGAGGGGTGGCCAGCCCAAATAAGTTTGCGGTCCACTTTAGAAATGCATCATAACTCCACGGGCAGTATATAAAATTATACATCCCCCTATTAGAGTTAGAACCACTCTAGAGATTTTTATATTCATATTACAACCTGTTATATTAGGTATTAGATGCTCGTGCCTCATAAGTTCGCAGAATATAATTTAGATATAAATAAATAACAGAATGTCCTCTATTCACAAGAATATTATTTTAAAATCAAAGTTAATTTTTCCAATAATTTCGGCAATTCATTTTGGAATATATGGATGCGCACATAATGCATTTTTTTATGCATTGATTTTCATTACTTTGGCCGTTATAAAATAAATATATTTTGTAATAGTGTGATGAATCTCACGGGCCGGAAAACTATCCAAGGAGGGCAGCGGGTTAGGCCCCCTAGTTAAATTATTATTTAATGTATATTACTAAATACATCCATTATTAAATTGGATATATTTAATTAATAAATGCACTTATTAATACAGTTTTTTGATTTTTTTAAATGCAAGTAATTTGCTTTATACTTTTTGAAACTTTGAATTTTTTTTTGGAATTCTTGGCATTGATTATTTTTAATAAAAATAAAGTATAATTTTTTAATGGATTTCATATAGGACTACAATCATTAAATTATTTTTACATTTAATATTCTTGAAGTGAATTACTGAGATAATTTAAATGTATTGTAGTTGAAATAAGATTCATGTAAAATTTATATGTGTCAAATGATACATGAATTTCGACGAAGTTAAAAAATTCTTGTATATATACTATAAATTATTTCTATATACACAAGGAAACGCAAAGTTTTTTAATTTTAAAATTGTATTTAAAATTATATATATTCAATTTTTCAAACATAGATAATATACTACATTACATATATACTACTGTGCCCAAAAAAGAAAGACCAATTTTCAATTTAAAATTCGGGCTTTATGGAATTTCAATTTTTTTTTCTTTTTTGTCTGGCACTGTAATTGAAATCTGTGTGAAATTTGACGTCGAAATATTCATTAGTGTTTGAGTTACGATTGGCTTTGTCAGACGTTAAAACTGATTTCCGGCGATTTTTGAAATATGTGAATAAATTGAGAAAAAGAACTTGCATTTAATTTTGTTTGCAGAATGAATAATTGTGTGCGGAAACGTATAGAATGTTGCAGAAGGCATTCGGTGAGCAAACTATATCGGAAAGAAATGTTGGAAGTGGTATAAACAGTTCAAAGAAGGCAGAGAACGCGTTGAAGACGAAGAGCCCTCTGATCGACCATCCACCTCAACCGACGGAGTCACGTCCAAAAATTAAAGATTTGGTATTCGCAAACCGTCGATTTACAATGTCGGTCAATTCCATTTTGGGCCTCAAAGTGTCAAATCTCGATTGGTACCGAAAACACTGAATGGGCCAGCTCACACTGCATTGATTTTTCGTTACTTTTCGCCATATTGAAACCTATATCGTTCCACAACCACCGTATTCCCACCGTGCGACTTCTGGCTATTCCCTAAACTCTTAAGACCACTCCGGGACACCGTTTCAATTCGACTGAAGAGATTCAACGTGAATCGCCGCGCGCTTTGAAGGCCATCCCTGGCGATGACTTTTTACGATGCATCGAAGATTGGAAAAAAAAAGTTGGCATAAGTGAATTGTGTTCCGAGGGGATTACTTTAAAGGCGATAAAATAAAGTTTAGAAAAATAAAGAGTTTATGAAAAAAAATTGTCTTACTTTTTGGGCACAGTAGTATATGACGGATATAAGGAGAATGAATAATTATTTATACGAAAATAATAAATAAACACCATAAATTTATTAAATAAACGTTATTAAACAAATCTTGTTTTTCAGATTATTATTATTTCTATATGCAACATGATGGTGGATTTTGGAATTTGGAAAAAGAATGCTCTTACGAAATTCAATTTGAGCCATAAAAGGGAAATAAAGAATTTCTTAAATTGTTAAAATCGCAGACTACAACTAATTTTAAAGAAAAAAAGAAATTATTTTAAAATTCTGTTATTTAACAAGACAATGAACATAAAAGGGGCAAATAATTCAGAAAATTTTAGAAATAAAAAAAAAAAATTTTGTAAGGAAGTGCTAACAATTATCTACGGTAATAAAAAAAAAATCTACAAATATAAAAACAGTCATAAAAGTTCAAATTAATTTATAATTAATACATTTTTTTCCTTCTGAAATAGTTATTGTAGAAACATTTAGCAATATATACTGCCTCCAAAAGTTAAGGAGCAACAGTTTTTTTTACGCCTAATTTGCCAATGAATGAACGTAGAAACACCAAATTTGGATGACATGTGCACAAAATAGTTATGCATTGATTGCACCATAGATGTTTACTTAAGAAAAACGCAAAAATGATTTAAAAAAAAAAAAATCTCGCTGGGAAAGCCCATTCTTGGAAAAAATAATAATCACAGTTTTATGTGGTAAAATATCATAGAAAACATAACAAAAATTAGTTTTACTAAGGATATGCCCACCCCTAGCTTGAGTGCATTGGCAGCATTGACTTTCCTTGCTGTCAATTAAGTTGTCGGTTACCTAAATGGGAAGCGAAGACCAGACACGGAGTAAGCTTTGCGCTAGTCCTCCTAAAGACTTTGGAGAAGGACTTAAAGCAACAACCCGTCTACCAAGATAGTCCCAAAGATGCTCTACTGATTCAGGTCTGGACATCGAATTGATCATCCCATTCCCTCAAACCAATATATTCCTCAATAACTATAGCTCGGTAATTTCGTGTGTTATTCTCCATCAAAATGAAAAAATTGGTAATTGCACCGGCATATGGGCGGACATATGGATCAAGGATCTCATCTCATTCAAACCAGTCACAGTTCCTCCCTGAAACATATGCAGGTCAGTGTGACCAAGTGAGATTCCTGCCCGAACCATTATTCCACCTCCTCGGTAATTGTGCCTTTCAACAGTGTTGGATGGATGGTATCTGGTGCTTTGGTCCCTCCAGATCAGCAGACGTCCTGAATCGCTCTCCAGTGTGAATCTGGACTCGTTTGTAAAGAGTACAGAAGCCCATCGGTATTTGGTCCAGGAAACTTGCCCAAGATAAGCGGGCCCTTCTCTGTCGTCCATTGAGGGGGACACGCACAACTGGTCGCCTTGCAGAGAGACCTGAATTGTGAAGACTCTTTCGTACCATACTAGCGGATATTCTTCTTCCTGATGCTACAGAGTGGTCTGCAACAAGTAGCACCACAGAAATGCTTCTTTTCCTTCGAGCCGAAAGAGCTATGAAACGGTCTTCTGCAGGTGTTGTAGCTCGTGGTCGACCTGGAACATGTCTTCTGGACATAGAAGCTTCGGTTTGTTATTGATTCCAGAGATGGTGGATCACACTGACAGACACCATTAAGACGCCTAGCAGCATCAGCCTGGGACAACCCCTTTTCCATCCATCCGACTGCCCGCCACCTTAACGAATCGGGCAAACGGCTTCTCTCAGACATTGCGGGACCCCACTGACTATTGTAAACGAATCTGCTAACAAAAGTTTTAAATCAACAGAAGTTACACGCGTAATTACGAAAGCCTGATATTTGCATATTTTTCTCTCACTCATATATATCTGTTCTTTTCTATAAAAAAGTGTGGCAGCTATCGTTTTTGCATAAAGTTCGTTTTTTTATCATTTATATAAACTAAAAATTTTTATTTTTACTGTCATTTTTTTTTTTTATGGTGAGCTTCGAAAACAGGCTGTTCTTAACTTGAAGGCAGTATAAATTCGCCAACAAATTACTTTACTTATTTTTTCCTTTTAAAGAACAATAGATGGCGCCACGAAACGGAAATTTCTTTGATACAAATCTTTTTTTGGTTTGGATCACTAAAAAAAAATTTTTGATCGGTTCAACTTATTAAAATGATTCGAATCGCCAATCACTACCGAAAAGTAGCTGTTTCATAGAAGTGTCTATCCGATTTGCGATCTCTTTATATAACATGAAATACATGAAATATTCAATGAGAATCTTTATTTTCAAATAGAAAAAAGTGAATTGCTTCTTAACTTTTGACTGATTTCCTGTTTCTTTTATATTACCACTTTTGTCTTTTTTATGTAGGTTCATAAAATGTTTTTTGCAGAGATTTGGGTGATTCCTGTTTCATCTTTCATATGCTGTTTTGAAAGAAAGTGGGTGTTACTTTTACACGCGCTTCGTAATATTTAGTAACTGTACAAAAAGTCTGAGTTTGTGCCTAGTGTTATATCTCTTATGTTATACTGAATTTCATTTAAAATAGCTGTTTCCACAACGATTTATTATAAGATTTTTCAGTTTGGAGAATTTTGGTGAACGCCAAAAAATAAATCCTTTATTAAAATTTATGAATACATTTTTAAATACTCTAACAATAATTTAGATAACAATAGTACAGACAATAAATAATTTAATAATCGGAGTAAATGATGATTGCTACTCTAAAGTGGTAATATTCGTAGATTTCAAAGCAGCCACACAAGCTGTCTCGTTAAATTCACACACTGAAACACCATAATAAGTCAAATTAGAAAGATATCAAATATTTAAGAACTAATGTCAAGCAAATTGCATTCCGTTGGATACCATCACACGTGGGAATTAAAGGTAATGAAACAGCAGATTCACTTGTTAAAAAAAAAAAAAAAAAAAAAAGAAAGAAAGAAAGAAAGAAACCACGTGAATATTGAAATAAACAAGTTCCCCCAGAATCTTTCAAGAAATATATTCTTAGTGAAAATTTTAAGAAACTGAAAGATAAGTCTTATGACTAAATCTGAAGGCTAAAAAGTGACGTACTATTCAAGACAGCTGGAAAATCTTTAACCCTAGCCCACGTAAAGGCGCTGATGGCCAACTTTCGATTAAGAACAGGACACGATTGTCTTGCGGAACACCTAAATAGGATAGATGTAAAAAAATGATAAATCGAGATGTAAAAAAAATGTGTATACCTCGAATACTTGCCCAATATGTAGAGCTGGAACAATGAATTCAGAGCATCTTCTGAAATATCCAGGATTGAACAGGAGGCTCATCGTCAGTGAGAAGAAGTCTTGAGGTAGTATTGGGAGGCCAGGGACCTCATGGACTAAACGACGACGATTTGTAGGTTGACGGGACTCCTTGGTTTCTAGGTAACCGTCAGCTCCTTCTTTGCATATGAAAAGTAAGTTACTTTAGCTTTAAGCCCATTGCATTAAAAATAAACAATTAATGTAGAGATGATAATATAATCACGGACTAAAATAAAGTGCTTGCCCCCTTTATTTACTCTTTCCCCCTTTGACTTTTTGTGGTATGTTAGACCGACTTGTTGTCGATTGCTGTCTTGCTGTATGTCTGCTTTGTTCTGCTTGTTCCTTCTTTGTGTGAGATCCTTATTGTAATGGATTGATTTCCAATAAAGCGATATGTTACATCACAGAACAGAGCCCATTTGGGCAAACACCGATACGCATTTAAAGAAAAGCTTTAATGGCACAATTAAAAAAACCTGACAGTATTTTAGGCATTCATTGATCTTGAATATCAATACAATGAACAAACTGCAGCTGTTTTTAGTGGAAATTAGGGTATAGATTCCACATATTCTATTGTAATAAATGGTAAATACTCTTATCCTGCATTCAACATATAAAGATTTATTCACTAATTTGTTTATTAAACTGATTTCTAATAAACTCATTGACGTGCACAGACATGTCAAATTTTAGTTCGGTATCATTTGTTCGTTTTTAGAACTTATAGCGGATTCAGGAACGAGTTCCGAGACTGGAGTATGGTTTGCTGGAAAATTTAAAGACTTGAATTCAATATATCTGATTGTATTGTAATACTAGAAAATTGCTCTTTCAATAAACTTTGAATGATTCATTCCACCCCTTTATTTTGATAAAAAAAAAAGGGGATTTCTAGAAATAATTTGAGACTCGAATTTTTTTTTTTGTTAAGTTGTCATAATTATTAAGCTTTTGAAAATTAGAACGATATTCGAATTATTAGGAAAATACCACAGCATAGTCGGTTGCGAATGTCTAGTGAATGTCTATTTTTTCGATTTATTAACTTTTTGTAGTATCTTTATATATATTAGATTATAAAAATTTTGTTAGTGCTATATTCTTAGATATTTAAACAAGCATGCGCGACAGGATATTGTGTGAAGTAATACAAAATATTAATATTTAAAAATACCTTAAGCATTTTTATTTGTTTTTGATATTATCGTCAATCCAAAAGTCGTAGTTAGCTTAAAGTTTTCGTTTTTCATCTTCATTTCAAAATTTTTAACTAGAATTATAACGAGAATCATATAAATATATAAATGCAAAAATTTGTGTAAGGCTTTTTAATTGTAGTTTATGTTGGCAAAATTTTGTTATGAATATTATCAAGTAGAAATAAATATAGAGGATATATTTAGATATATTTGGTAGTCACAAAAAAAAAAAAAAATAAATTTTAGAAAACAGTAAGCGTATAAATATAATGTTTATTTAATACCATTGAAATTGACCATTGAATTCTTTTTTTTTCCTTCAAATTTTTATCAAATAAAACTTTTAATATGAAACCTACCTTGATCGTGACAATATATTTATATGTAATAAATTATTTAGGTTTTACTATAGGAACTTCAATTACATTAAGAATACTAACATGCTTTTATTCAATCATGTGTAACAATATTTATTCTATCTTTGTTACACCAAAAGTGTCAGATACAGTTATGGTAAAAATTAAATTTTTTTTTTCCAGAATGTTGTTGAATCTTTAAAAATATTATGATAATGTTGAAGATTCTTGGAGCTCACTGGCCCCATCTCCGATGGTGACAAACATAAAAGAATGAAAACATTGGCAAATGCCCAGAAGTTAAAGGAAATCGTGAGAATTGAAAAAGTCTAAAAAATTCAAAATTGAATTTAGGTAGGTTAGAGCAGAATATTCCTAGGTCTTTTAAAAATTCGAGTGCGGTTCATAGTGTTCGATATCTTGAATGCCTAGATTTGGGTGGTTGTCAATATTATTGAAGAATATTTCTCAAAGTTTTTCCAAGATAAACACTATATTCAAAGTATAATAACGAAGCTTTTAGGGGAAGGAGAAAACTATTCCAATAATTTGATTTTTTTAAATATCAGAAGTTAGATAATTAATAGAAGCTTACAAAAGTGTTCAATGAATATATTCTAGATTTAGTTGCTAAAAAATAATTTATTTAACACATATTTCAGACAATTTTTCTACAGTGCATTCATTTACAAGATAGCTTTTCCAAGACCAAGTCCGAGGGGACCAGCAAGACCGAGACCGAGCTTTCCGACTCCGAGACCGACAGGGGCACCGAGAAGTCCGGTTCCGATAGCCAGAGGAGCTCCAGCGATTCCGTGTCCGGCAACGAGTCCGTTGGCGAGGATTCCGTTTCCGGCGATGACTCCGTTGGCGAGGATTCCGTTTCCGATGACTCGGTTGGCGATGAGTCCGTTTCCGATGATTCCGTTGGCGAGAATTCCGTTTCCGATGACACGGTTGGCGATGAGTCCGTTTCCAATCAGTCCATTACCAATGAGTCCGTTGGCGAGGGCGATGGGTGCAGCGGCGCCAATGGGTGCAGCAGGGGCGACGTGGTTGATGGCTGTTCTCTGGGAAGACACGGTGGCTACTGCAGGGCGGCGATCAGTCCCTTGCCAAGACCAAGACCAAGAGGTCCGGCTGCGAGAACAGGGGCGCCCAATCCCAAAGGTCCGACGAGGGAGGCGTGGGCAGCAGCTACAGCTGCGCAGAAGATGACGACCTGGAAATATTGAAATTAAAATAAATTATGATCAATGGTATAACTTTTACAGTGTTTGGTGATATTTTTATATCCCAATAAAAACATCGATATTATTGTAATAAAGAGAAATATGAATCATATTTTAATATTATATAAATTAATATTTGGATTCTTTAAATAGTGGAAATATTCATTTATATAATATTAAATTTTGATTTATTTATTGAATATTTGGATTCTTTAAACAATGAGGGGCCTGATGGCTGAGTGGCTAGCGCTCTGACGCTCGGTACCACAGGTTTCGAGTTAGAGTCCCGGAGGTGCGATAGATGTTTGTAGTAGTTCAAAATCCACTTTAAACCGTAGGTTCCGGTCTAATGATCGTAGAGCGGTCCGGGGATAGTGTTACTCGCGTCCGTAACGTATCTTCAAGCTATATATACCCCCTGGGTAGTGCTAAATGAGTAACGTCTGTGCAGCCCTTCCTTATGGCGTACAGATAGCTGTTTAATTGTATTCGTCAGCTGCATTAACAAAAAAAAATCTTTAAATAATGACTCCATCTTAAGTATAAACAATAAATAATGACTCCTGTAAATCTTCCTCTTAAATATAAACTTATTTGTAGTGTTTAGGGAAGTACGTAACAATATAATGCCAACGTTATAATTTAAAATATATTCCCCGCTTCCTCAATATTTATTCAAAAGTTATTTGAATAACGACTAAACGATAATATATGTAACGTATAACGTAACGTGTAACGATAATATATGTAATATATAACGTAACGTGTAACGATAATATATGTAACGTAATATATGTAATGTATGGCTATCTTATGGGCTGTTGGTACCGAAGACTTCAGGTTCGTATCCTTCTATGACATGGATGTTTGTTGGTGGTTCGGGATCCACATTTAACTTTAGGTCCCGGTCTATTTAGCCCAAAGTGTGCACAATATGACCGTAGAGCGACAAACCAAACCATAAATACAGAAATGTTTTTTAAAGTACTTTTTTTCCGATTGAAATATTTTTCATATCTTATTCATAATTTATTGATATATAAATATCATATCATTTATGTAGGTTGCCGGGATGGACAAGATAATATTTTTTTCTGAAGGAATAATTTAATATTTAATTTTTTATTTTTTAAGATTTGATTTAATGGAATGTAAAAATAGTATAAAAAATGAAAAATAGTGTAAAAAGAAAATAATATGTATAATAAAGCAAAAAAAGAGTAAAATAATGAAAATGTAAAAAAGCGTAAAATGATAATGTAAAAGTGTAAAATAATGAAAACATAAAAAATTGATATAAAAAATAAAGAAGATCCAATGTAATATAAAAAAAATAAAAGGACTTCAAGATTATTCTGGAACAATTAATAAAATTTTCATCTACAAAACTAAATTCTTAAATTTAAATAATGCAGATTTGTATTGCTTTATTTAATATTTTAAAAATGAATATGTATAACTTTAAAATTTATATACATATTGCTATACTCTTAACAAATAATAATTGTTTTTAACTAGAAAAATACAAATGACAAATTCTATTGCCACTTATTTAATGCATTACAAACTATTCTGAAAATATTATCAGAACGGCCAATTCACAGTTATTATAAATTTTTTTATAATATTACAAAATCATTACATTATCGTTTATTTTATCGTTTAATCGTTTAATTATCCTCAATCAATTAAAGGTAATAATTTTTCTTACTAAAAATATTTTTAAATGGATGAGTTTCTTCTGAAATGCATTGTACTCAATTTAAGAAACATTTTAATATATGATTTTGATATGATATGATATGGTTTAAACATCTAGTTAATCGTTTATTTTATCGTAAATTGCTATTGCCATTATTATAGAATCATGATTATAGTAATAATAATGAAATTACAATTGGAGAAAGTAATTATTGATCGTAAAACTTAAATAAAATGACTCGTTTTACTTAGTTAGTAGTTGTAAATATATCTAAAAATTAATATGAAAAATTTTAACCCGTTTGAAGACCCCTTTTGACCCACCCATTTGAAGAATTTTATTCTTCTATTCTAAAAAAAAACATTTTGAAGCGATAGAAAATATTATCAAAGAAATTTGTTTACAAAACACAGTTATAGCTATCCTTTTAAATACGTACATGGGCTACGAAACGTGTTCGTACACTTATAAATTACAACGAAATTACATTATTTCAGAATAAGAATTTTTTAATAATGTCTATAACATTTTCAGAACAAAACTGCATTAAGTATTTTAATAATACAGCTAAACATTATTTCCTTTGAAAAACTAGTAATCGAAGTCTTAGAAAAATTCTCAACAATTTGTACTTATAGGATAGAATGCACCATCCACAATAACTTTTAATTTTTTTTTTTGCATTAATGTTTTTACATATTTCGATTACAATTTTTTATAATCTATAAATATTAAATCAGTGTATATTTACCTTAGCGAACATTTTCGGATCTGTTGAGGAGCTAGCTTGAAAAGCTTGTGATTATTCTCCAAGAATTTTGCAATTTTATAGTGCACAAAATGAATTAAAAATAAAACAGGAAAACAAAAACAAAAAAAAAAAATCGGTAAAGCTCGTTTCTGAACTGAAAACAGTAATGGTTTATTTTTTGTTTACTGGCTAATTATATTTACGCTTGTTTACATTGGCATTTTGACATTGAAATCAAAATAAATTAATTTTCCTGACTGGATTGATCCGGTTTTATTTTAAAAATATATCACCACACCCCTTTTTTTTATACATATCATCAAGGATTATCAACCTTTTTGGTATTCTTAACACGCTCTGTGAGTTACGTTTAAAATCTGACCGGATGACTTTGAATTGCATTTATTTACATTATTCAAATTAATATAATTAACAATATATTTAATATTTATGCAAACATTTTTATAATATTTTATTCAATCACAATATAACATGCATGTTTATAAAGAACTGAAAGAAATTGCTATTAGTAACACTACTTATTAACTTTCATCGAGAATTCTGTCTAAAATCCAAATCTAAAAGGTACAGTTCCGACATCCATGTCTCTGAAGAACTGGATGAAATTGCTAGTATTTATTTTAATTATTAGCTTTCATTGAGAATTCTGCCTAAAATACAAATTCAAAAGGTATCCGACCCAGTAAGACCAGTAGACAAATGGTATTCATTTACAAAACAATATATCAAAAATTCTGTGTAGTTTCTGTTTGTTTCTATCAAAATTCTGTACACTTACTACTGTGTCCAAAAAGTAAGACCAGGCAGTAAGTAAGTAAGGCTTTTGTAAGGCGTAAAAGGCAGTAAAAGTAAGGCTTTGCGAGACGCTAAAACTGATTCCGGCGATTTTTTAAATATCCGAATTCATTGAAAAAGAACTTGCATTCAATTTTGTTTGCGGAAACGTATAAAATGTTGCAGAAGGCATTCGGAGAGCACTCCTATATCGGAAAGAAATGTTTACAAGTGGTATAAACAGTTCAAAGAAGGCAGAGAACGCGTTCAAGACGAAGAACCGTCTGTTCGACTACCAACCGCAACCGACGAAGCTCATGACCAAAAAAATTAAAGATTTCGTGCTTGCAAACCGTCTATTTACAATTGGAGACCTTGCTGATGATGTTGAAATTTCAAAAGGATCGGTCAATTTCATTTTGGGCCTCAAACGCGTCAAATCTCGATGGGTACTGAAAACACTGAATGCGCAGCTCACACTGCATTGATTCTTCGTGACATTTTCGTCAAAAATGAAAACCATATTGTTCCACAAACATAACAATTTATCTTAATTTTTGGGCACAGTAGTATTAACTTTCGCTGAGAATGTCTAAGATTAAAATCCAAAAAGTAAAGTTCCTACCCAGTAAATACCAGTAGACAAATGGTATTCATTTACAAAACAACATATCAAAAAATTCTGTGTAGCATCTGTCCACTTATTATGTTCCTTAAATGTAAAAGTCTTATAGAACAAATTGTAGAAAAATGTATTTTTTGTTACAATTACCGCAGTTTTGGACCTATAATCAGTAACAGAGTATAACTGGCAGGTGTAATTTTCTACCTGAAAATTTAAAAAAAAAATCTCAAATAAACCATAGCAACGTATAATTCGAGTCTGTTCTTCGAGTATCATAGATCAATAAATTTCTGAATTTATATTTTTGTTTGTAAATTTGTAAATTTTGTAAATTTGTGTTTTTTTATATTGTGTTTTTGTATTATAGTGTAAATTTGTGTTTTTATATTATAGTGTAAATTTGTGTTTTTAAATTCTAGTGTAAATTTGAGTTTTTATATTTTTTGTAACATGGCATAGATTCATGGTATAGATTTTTCAGATTAAAAATTCCAAAATTTTTTTCTTGTTCATATTTATACTCAACAGTTGTAAATTTAATATAACGAAATCCAGAAAGATGATATAAATTTAAGAACTATTGTGTAAACCAGGGGTGGCCAACACGCGGCCCGCTTTGAATATTTTTCCAACTAGTGAGATTTATCACACTTTTACAAAATATATTTATGTTATAATGGCCAAAATAGTGAAAACTAATGTATTGAAAAAATACTTTTGTGTGCATTCCTATATTCAAAAATGAACTTTGATTTTTAAGATAATATTCTTGCGAATATAGGACAGATATTGTCTGTTTTATTTGTGAGTTTTTCAGTTATGAGTTCGCAGAATAATTAAATTATAGTCAGCGAACACATAACTGCATCGATTTGCCTCTCAGAACCGCATCGATTTGCGAAAATTAAGTGAAAGAATGGAGAAACGAATATCGCACTAGTCAAATAAATATTTTTTAATGATTTCATTTTTTATTTCAAATACATTTACATATTTTTTACACTTCATTTTTAGTGTTTTATATTTCTATACAATGGTATTTACATTTTTAGTGTTATTGGTCCTCCTATTCTTAACCTTTAGTACAGCAAAATCCTTTTCAACTGCGTCTATCCATCGCAACCTGAGTCGTCCTCTTCCTGTTTACCCCTGTGACTTTACCAAAACGAGCCTTTTCACAGGGTTTCAATCATTCATTCTAAATACATGAGCAGCCCAGTTTAATCTATTGATCATAATAAAATTTGGGTCTTTATAGCATTTATAAATTTCTGCTTTGTACCGCCTTCTCCTACAATCCTTTTTCCTAACACCTCAAAGAACAGCCCTTAAAATCTTCCGCTCAAATAGACCCAAATAGGCCTCATCGGATCTTGCCAAAGTCCAAGCTTCAGAGCCGTTGACCAAAATAAATCTAATAAGGGTTTTATATAACAAGAATTTAATTTTTCTGCTTTTGAATTGGAATATAAACAGATTTCTTAACCACAAAAAAAAGGCATTATTGGCAGATACAATTCTGTTTTTTTTTTATTTCAGGTAAGATATTATTTTGATAATTAATTTTAGATCCTAAGTATAAATGCCTAAGGTAATATTGGGTGTATCCTGACAAATATTTCTTTAGGAAACAGTTTATTTTGTTTTCTCCTGGTTTATGTTTAGATGCAAAGCCCTTGCAGCCAATTCAAAAAATCGAAAAGCTTCCTACAAAGCTGCAAAAATCCTGAAGTGATTACAACATAAGCTAAAATCACCAAATTTATAAACGAAAAATATTAATAACTTGTCAAGTTTAAAATTAAGAGGAAACACCCATATTCATCAAAAGGAATAAAAATAATAGTAAAAATTAAAAGGATGTAATTGCTATTTTCAAACAGGCTTTTTAAACCGAACGCTATATGGACAGATAATTAGTGTAAGGTCGTTGATCAGCACAAGTGATCCTTCGAATAGCAGATCGCAAGGACATTTTGTTAAGGAATTGTGTAAACAATATGGATCTTGCGTCATTTTCACGTGAATGAACCATGCTCACTTTTCTAGTCTAACTTTTCAACGGCCTTCACTAATACATTAAATTATCAAATTAAAAAAGCGATTTGAGGTTATATTTTTATTGGGAATTATTAGAATATAAAAGGTCTGTATGTTCCCCATGATATTCACAGTAGTTAAACTCCTGCATTTATCCATCACTATGATCGCAAAGGTAAGTCGATTCAATATTGTTTTTTTTTAATGCAGCTGGCAAATACATAGACAGTTACATTTTATGCCATAAGCATGGGCTGCATCGCTATTATTCATTTAGCACTATCCACGAGGCATGTGCAGCTTGAAGATATGCTACGGACGCGAGTAATACTATCTCTGCAATGCTCATATTATATTAGAATGGAACCTATGGTTTAAAGTGGATTCGAACCTCTACAAACATCAACACCGCCAGGTTTCGAACCCAAAACCTGTTGTGATGAACGCCATATCGTTAGCCACTCGGCCATCAGGCCGCCTAAAAATTGTGTTGATGTTGTTCTAATGCATATCTCAATAGAGAGACAGTTAATTTCTATGCCATAAGCAAGGGCTACACAAGTTGTTGCTCACATAGCACTACCCAGGAGGTCCTTGTAGCTTGAAGATAAGCTACGGACGCTGTGTAACACATTTTAATTACATTAAGAACCCTAACATGCTTTTATTCAGTCATGTGTAAAAATATTTATTCTACCTTTGTTACACCCAAAAAGTGTCATATACAGTCGTGTTAAAAATTAAATTATTTTTTCAAAATGTTGTTGAATCTTTAAAAATATTATGATGATGTTGAAGATTATCGGAGCTCACTGGCCTCATCAGGGGCTTCATCTCCAATGGTGACAAACATAAAAGAATGAAAACACTGACAATGTACAGAGATTAAAAGAAATTATGAGAATTTAAAAAGTCCAATAATTCAAAATTGAATTTAGGTAGGTTAGAGTATTCCTAGGTCTTTTAAAGTTAGAGTGCGGTTCATAGTGTTCGATCTCTTGAATGGCCAGATGTGGGTGGTTGTCAATATTATTGATGATTATTTCTGAAAGTTTTTTCCAAGATAAATACTGTATTCGAAGTATAAAAACGAAGCTTTTAGGTGAGAGGGAATTTAAACTATTCCAATAATTTGATTTTTTAAATATCAGAAGGTGGATAATTAATAGAAGCTGACATAGTGTAAATGAATATATACTAAATTTAGTTGCTAAAAAATAATTTATTTAACACATATTTCAGACAATAACTAATTTTCAAGCACCAATTTAATTTGTTGGGCGTGAGGTATAGGAATGCTCACCGAATGCCTTCTGCGACATTCCATACATTTCCGCAAACAAAATTGAATGCAAGTTCTTTGCTCAATTCATTCAGACATTTCAAAAATCAGCGGAATCGGTTTGAGCGTCTCACAAAGCCAAGCGTAACTTGAACACTAATGAATATTTTGACGTCAAGTTTCACAGAGATGTCAAGGTCAGATCCAGCAACATAAAAAGGAAAAAAATTGAAATTCCGTAAGTCCTGGGAATTTTAAATTGAAAATGGGTCTTAATTTTTGGACACAGTGGTATGAATTATGACACAGTGCCATACATCATAATTCATATTTATTAATGATGTACGGTAATACACTGCGTAAAAAAAAGTAGAAGGACACTTGATTTTGTAACAATAATCGAAAAATATTTTATTTTTACTAAAATTTTTTATTAGAAACGTTTTAGAAATATTTTAAAAATACAATTTTAACATCAGAATTATGATATTCAAACATAAAACATTAATGGCAACAAAATAGTTTCTCTTTTTTGAAACTTTGTAAAAAAGTAGAAGGACAGTATTATAATGAATGAAAAAATAGTGATTTTAATAAGGAATGTTCTTCCCATTGGCCTTTATAATTTCAAATATTCTGTTTGGAAGTGAATTGTATAGAGATTGAACTTTGTTTGACAAAAATTGTCCCTCGAGTCATTCAATGCTTCTCGAAGCTGAGTTAGCGAATCAAATTGCCTTCCATCAGCATAAACTCGACGAACTAGCATTGCCCAGATGTTTTCCACTATATTAAGGTCAGGACTTTTGGCTGGCCATGGTAAAACATCCACATTATTTGTTAGGAACCAATTTTTGACTCCAGTCGATGTGTGAATGGAACTCCGTCTTGCTGAAACTTCCACTCTTCACCCCCAAGTCAGAGCCATAAGGAAGAAGCTCGGAATTCAGCACTTGAATGTAGTCTGTATGTTTTTGCCTACCATTTAAGAAAACCAGACTTGTCCTTCCTCCGTATCCAACAGCCAACCAAACCATTAAACTCCCTCCTCCCATTTGTCGTGTTGAATAATATTCTTCTTCATTCCCCAGAAAATGCCAGTAGTGCTGATATCCGTCTGGACCGTCTAACTTAAATTTCTTTTCATCGGAAAATATCACAGAAGTCCACTCTGTAGTCCAGGACATGTGCTCCTTAGCCCACGCTAAACGGTTTTCAATGTGAGCTTGTGTCCACTTAGGATGACGTTTCCGTTTTTGAAAATGAATTTTTTAGATCTTTTAATATAGTTGTAAACTGTTTGTTTCGTCACATGATTAAGTCCTTTGATTTCTTGCCTTTGAAACACTTCCTTTGTTCTTCTTAAGCAGAAGAACAAGTTTTCTTTCATCATGTGGTGTTAACTTTTTCGGTCTACCAGTCTTTTTCTTTCCATTTTTATAAGGATTTCTGATAAGTTTGAAACTGTATTGGGGCTCACCTGCAACAATCGAGCAAATCTCTCTGACCCCTTTACCATCATTTTTGATATGCGGAAATTTGGCCTTCTTGAAAATCGCTTAAAGATATTCCTTTTAGGCATTTCTGAGAACGGAGAAACAACGTAACTTTTAAACAAATTAGATTTTTAACAGAAAAGGATAAAACAAAGTGCAAAATCACTATTTAACTAAAGAACAACTCACTAAATTAAATACATTAGCAAGTGTCCTTCTACTTTTTACGCACGGAAATTATATATACTAATTTTTTATTATTAATATCAGTGGTAGATGTTTAATTTTTGCCTAAATGAAAAAAAGGGTCATTAAACTAAATCTGTATAAATATCTGGTAGTTAGGAGAAAATAAGAGATATTAATTGGCAAAAAAAACTGTCCTATTTTTTTACGCAGTGTATATGAATTCATATGATATTTTACTACAGGTCGCTTTCTTGTGCGCTGCCCTGGCGGCTGTCCGCGCCTCTGGTCTCATCGGAGCTCTCTCATCAACACTGGAATCAGCACTTCTTCCAGACAGCAAGCAAGACGTGAGTATAAATAGGAAATCATTCAAAATTTCAAATTCAAAAGTAAAGTAAAGATACTATAAAACCTTTTCTATTTAAAAATACGTAGTTTTTCTATGCTTTATTTTCGATTTTAATAAAATACATAAAAGTAATTGGAAAAGTTTAGCATTAAATCGTTACATGATATGATTTTCGAGACACTCTTTTTGTTACAAATCTACATGCTTTCAAAACATTTCTGATTCGAAAAAAAGTTTTGAATACTAGTTTTTAATAATTTTTACACCAATAATTATAAATATAGAGTTAAATTTTAGGATAGTTTATTTACGTTTTAATTGAAAGTGCAATGCAATTTAAGTTTCTGTAAAAAATTAATTGATGAAAAGCTGAATAAAAAATTACCTCACTTTGAAGTTTGTGTGGTTGACCAGGAAATCCTTTTACTTTTAAAGCAAACCCTTTGCTGTACGTAAACAAGGTGGTATATTATTAAAATTAACATAATTATAACTGGAAATGAAAAGGCCAACCTCTTGGCAAAAAATGGTTGTACGTTACCACATACGATTTCCTTTATCATTTCCTCGATTTTAGTTCTGAGGTAAGAGAAAATAGACAGATCCTTAAAACAAACTCACTTCACTCTGATAAAATGTGGAATATACTTGTTTATACCCATCCCAATGGTTTTGAACCGCGCAGTTTTTGCAGTAAGTTTCCAACATGTCTGTAATAGACACTTGCACCACATTGGTGTAGCTACCAATTATGACTGCCCTCTGTGCTCGTCAGATGAAGCTGTGGATTTTTACATTTCACCATGCACTGCACTTGATTTTACGACTTTTAACTCTGACAACTTTACCGAGGCTAAATTTTAATGGGCTGCTAGACTTCTTATGGCGGATAGCGCTACACAGGTTTGATGTGGGGGAAAAGCCTTTTAATTTTTTATTACATTATGATAGGAGAAACATAATGTATACAAAATAATTTTTTAAAAATTGATTTACATGAACACATCTTCAGCTAATTTCCATAATGTTAGAATTGATCAACGGATAGAACAGCTGTACCCACAAATTATGTATTAAGGTCAAAAACAATATATAATTTATTGTGAACTAAGATTAATTTGATTTCGGACACTGGGAATATCAAGCAAATGAGTACTTTTATGCTTTGATTTTGTTATTATAATTTTAAATGCAATTCTAGGTATTGGGAAACAATGCTTTCGGCTGCATCAAGGATGGTTTGGGTGCCACCAACTCCCCGATCTGAAGTAGGAGACGGCTATGGTAATGAAAGGGGATACCACCATCACCGATATCGACGGTAGGGCCCGACGGGTGGACTGCATCCGCCGACGGTTACGGATTCAGGGCCACCGTCAAGACCAGCTGAAGCGGAACCGCCAGCGCGGCTGCAGCCGCCATCTGGCGACCCCCTACGCCGGTCCGTGCCCCGTCGTCAACCACGTAGCCCCAGCTGCCCCCGTTGTCGCCGCTCCCTTGGCTCTACTCATGGCCCCCCAGCCGTGGTTTACAGTGGTATTGGTATCGGTGCCATCCCGCGGCCCCAGTGGCATATGGTGGCGTTGTGGGCATGGAGCCGCCCTTGGTTTGGGATACGGAGCAGGAATTCTGGGTGCTGGAATCGGCAAAGCTCTGATCACAAACAAAATTACAAAATTATAAGGGACGAATTTATTTTCCGAACGAAATTTGCTGAAGAACGTGTAGTATTTATTGTTCTGCCTATGTTTGTATTTGTACGGAATAAAAATTAGTTTCTTGTAATTGCTTGATGTGTTTAAATTACTGCATTCCTGAAACGCCTTTCAAAATAATAAAGATCATTCCTAAATAATCGGAAAGACCTGCATAGGATTTGTAATAAAATTTCAAAATTTACAGAAACGAAAATTTTCTTCAAAAGGGCACTGGGAGAATTTTCTTCAAAATTTACAAAATTTAAGAAAAACGGAGAACATAAAAACTGTTCTAGCCATTGTCCAATGAGAAAATTACTCACTCCAGAAATAAAAATTAGTTAAAAATTAACCATGAAGATTTTATATTTAAAATTACATTGCAGCTTTGACTCTAGGAGGGCTCGAAACACTAACCTTTCTTTTAACGGCAGGAATGCGATAGCCAATTGCGCCACTAAAGGACTTGCTGCATTGAGTGCTATGAATTTTCTCGATCATGCTGAAAATAACATTGACTTATTATGTTATGTTTGAACAATTAAATATAGGCACAAATAAATTTTATGAGAATAAAAACCAAATTGACCAATTTTCGTCTTCATCGAATGAGTTGATCTTGAATTCCTAAAAAGAGAGAAATACGACTTTTTACATACGATTTTTTATTCGAATCATTTTCAAAAATTTGTTAAATCAACACAATATTTACAACAATAAATCTGAGGTTTTTATAATAAAAATAATTTTTTCTTTTCAGCTATTCACAAGTTTAAAATTCAAGTGGATTTTCCACGTTACAATTGCTACACATTTAACTTAACAATATAATAACTTTATATCATGGTTGACCTTTGTTATTAAAAAGAAATAAACGAATTCTTTCCCCACATACGTGCCGCAGCCAGGAAAGAATTCGTTTTATTCTTTGTCACTGACTAGGATAAGCTGTGCTGAGCTGCGCGTAGAAAATCACTTAATTTTAAACTTGTGAATAGCTGAAAAGAAAAATTATTTTGATAACAAAACCTCAGATTTATTGTTGTATGACCAATTGATTTAACAAATTTTGAAAATATTCGAATAAAATCATTCCAATAAAAATAAACAGCTTTTTAAGAATTCAAAAGGTCTCGTATTCGATGAAGACTGAAAATTGATCAATTTGGTTTTTGATACTCATAAAATTTGACTGTGCCTATATTTAATTGTTCAAACATGGCATGGCGTGTTATTTTCAGCATGTTCGAAAGAGTCATGGCAAAATATCTTGAATACATGTTAAAGAAAGGTTATTTCGAGCCCTCTAGAGTCAAAAGCTGCAATGTAAATATAAGGCTTCATGGTGCAACAACTTTGACTGCGAGTGGTATTTTCTCGTTTTACTAACTCCGTTTTCTTTCATTTATGGCCCACGAAATGCTCTGAAATTTTGAAAGATAACGGATTTCTGTAAATTTTGAGAAATTTTATTAAATCTATGGTGATGATGACTTATTTCCATTTTTGTATGTTCGAAATCAATAATTAAGCACATCAATGATTACAAACCCAATTTTTATTCCGTCTAGCTCGAAGCATGGGCGAGGTAACAAACACTGAACTCAAACAGGAAAATAAATGGAATCACTGTAGGCTGACGCAGATCGGAGGCACTGCCATTCAGCGCCCAGGCCACTGCTCGTGCACTCCTGACAGGCAGCTCCTCCACGTGCGCATATGCCACTGGGTGGCACCGATACCAATGCCATGGTAAACAGTTTGCGAGCTGGGCGTGACGGCTGAACCCATGATTGACATTTCGGGGAGCGATCGCCAGGCTGCAGCTTCGAAGCGCTATCCGAGGCTCGTTGGTCTTGGCGAGGCTAATTATCCGTGATCATTTGGCCCAGCTATAATCACCCCGTCAGAACTCATCGATATCATGGCTCTTGGATCCCTTTCCAGCCGTCTCCGCAGGTGAGTTTAACAAGTATATCTTGTTGTTTCTTTACAGCCATTTATATATTAGCTGAAATAAGCATATTGCTCATTTGTTTATTTATTCTGTGTCTGTCGAAAACCTCAAATGACAGTTCTATATTGTTTCTTTGACCTTTTAAATACATGAACTGAGTACAGCGAAGGTATCCAGTGAATCCAGACTGGCACATTATGGAAGCGTGAATGTGATTCATCTTCTCAAATCATGACACAAATTATTTTGTATACGTGTGTTCTCTATCTGTGTGACAAAAGATAAAGGGTTTCCCCACACAAGCTGCAGCCGCTATCCACTGTAAACCCCATTAAACCCAGCCTCGATAGCTTGTCGGAGACCAAGAAATAAACAAGGAACAAGTGCGGCGAAATCCGCATCTGACACGAGCACCTGGCTGCTTACATGATTACAGATATTGTAAACTGCGCGGACCATCTGGGGTCATGTCCCGACATCGGCTGAAGGATCTGACTTTGTTAACAGAAGCTAAATCGAAGAAATGATACAAAGAGAAAATCGTGGCCCCATGCAATACGACACAGCCAAGGAGAATTTCATTTCCAGTTATGAAAACCAACTGTTAATTTAATAATGCTACCACCTTGTTTATTGCAGCAAGGAACAGCGACGCAGGATTTCCTGTTCGGCTTACAAATATATTTTTATTCAGCTTTCCTTTACAGAAGCAAATTGCATTGCTTCTGTAAATAGACTATCCCCTAAGAATAGCTCTATGACCACTGATTGACGGTATTGAAACAAAAAAACAGTATTCTTTTCGAATCAAATATTTGAAACTTTTATCTTATAATTCAAATGTCTCAAAAAAATCGCTGTCATGTAACGTTGTCTTTAAACTTTCAATTACCGTATTGACACATTAAAATCGAAATGGCATGAAAACTGCATTGTTACAATGTAAGTTACTTTGGTGAGGTGTACTGATTTCCTAGCCCAGCCTCTCTTCCCATGTCTGAAGTATGATTCAATGGTTGTGGAAGGAACGACACGGACAGCCACCTTTTCAGCGACCTGTAATAAAATATCTGTAATTTCACTTACACTGCGTAAAATAAGGACATTTTTTGCCGATTAATGTCTCTTAGCACTACCAGCTTTTACTACGCTACGAGATTTGGTTTAATGACCCTTTTTTCATTTTAGGCAAAATTAGGCATCTACCGCGATAATAACAAAGAGCCAGTATATATATTTCCGATGCGTAAGGTAAGAGGACGCTGCTGATAACTGACTAATTTAATTGAGTTATTACAGATTAAATAGTGATTTTGCACTTTGTTATCCTTTTCTGTTAAAAAATCTAATTTATTTAAAAGTTTTCTCCGTTAATACTAAGCAAGCCAGAGACCAAATTTCCATGAAAAATGATGGCAAAGAGATCAAATCGATTGTTGCCAGGTAATATTTGGTTTATCGAAAATCCTGGAAAGAAAAAAGAGACTGAAACAGACAATAGCACCACATGATGAAGAAAACTTGTTCACTGTAAGAAGAACAGGGAGTGTTTCAAGGCAGAAATCAAGCTGCGGCCTGTGACAGGCTAAACCCAGTTTACAACTATTAAGACAAAAAATTCATTTTCAAGAAACGGAGAGCATGTCTAAGTGGACACAAGCTCCCAGTGCTTTCGTTGGCACGTGAGCTAGAAGCCTGGTTTGAAGTGAACTTCTGATCTACATGATGAAAAATTTTAGTTACAGCTCCAGTTTGAATATCAGCACTACTGGCATTTTAAAATGAGAAGAGACAGGAGGGAAAGCCCAGCTGGTTTGGTTGGCTGTCTGTGGGGTATCTGGTTTCTTTAAATGAGCAGGCAAGCTGCTGGAGCAATGCTTCAATTCCGAGCTTTCTTCACTATATTCTGACTTGGGGGAAGAGTGAGGTTTCAACGAACTCACATCGACAGATCGCGGTTCCTAGCAAGCTGTGGCTACCATGGCCGGCAAGTCCCGACATGATGGAAGAAGCATCAGACGTCGTCGGTTTGCTGATGGAGAAGGCTGTCAGCTCGGCACCTCGAGGACATTTTTAGAAAGTTCAATGTCTCTATACAGCCGCTTTCAAGCTGAGGCTATTTGAAATTACCAAGGCAATGGCGCGACTCCTTATTAAAATCTGCTATTTTTCGTTCGTGTGTGCTGTCCTTCCTTTTTTACAAGTTTCAAAAGAAAAGAAACTATTTTTGTTGCCATTAATGTTTTCCGCATGTTTGAATATCTGTAATTCTGATGTTAAAAGTATATTTTTAAAATATTTCTAAAACGTTTAATAAGAGCGCAGTAAGCAAAACATTTTTCGATTATTATTACACAGAAATCGAAGTGTCCTCACACACGCAGTCACACCCATCGATAATAAATATGAATATACAATATGGCATCCTTCCACCGCTGTGTCCAAGGTAGACCTAATTTATTTTCCTTGAGCTGGATCTGTTGCTGTTTGCGATATTGTTAGTGTTCATTTGCTGTTCATCAGTCCACAGATTTTGAAATGTCTGGTAATTGAGCAAAAGGCTTTTAATTATTTGTTTGCGGAAATATATGGAATGTCTGTCACCTTAACAATTCAAACAGTGTAGTTGTGTCTGAAATATGTGTTAAATAGAGGCCAGCAGCAAATTTAGTATATATTCATTTACACTATGTGGCTGTGGTATCCGCCTTCTGATGTTAAAAAATCAGGGTATTGAAATTCCTACTTTCTACTAAAGCTTTCGTTTCACTTCGACCACGGCCCCATCTTGGAAAAACTCAGAAAATAATCATCAATATTGACAACCACCCATGCCTGGGCCATTCAGGCATGAGCCACTCTGCAAGACACAGCCAACACCAGTACGGAGGTATTGAACTTTTTAAACTCGCCAATTGCTAATCTCTGTGCATTGATCATTTCTTTTATGTTTGTGCACCATTGGAAGATGGCCCCTGATGAGCCGGTGGCCATTGTCTTTCAACATCATCGCGTATTTTTTAAAGATTCAACAACATTTAAAAAAATGTTGTACAACTGGACTTTGTATGACCTTTTTGAGCCTTGGCTGGAGCCAGAGATGATGTTACACACATGACTGGTATGTTAGGGTTCTTAATGCAGCACATCTGCTGGCCCCACTGGGACCTCCTGGTAGTGCTATAGCCCAGGACGGCACAGCCTGTGCAACCCTTAGCATGGCATGAGAATTGGCTTTGTCTCTCCCTCTTGAGACTATGCATTAAATTCTTTTATCAGCTTTTACAATTTGGAGCGACCTGATCTTCGAAGCTAACTGGCGTTCTCCACGGGTTGATGTTTGCTGGGGTTCAGGTTACTTTTTAGAAACTCAATATAATATGAGCATTGCAAGATAATCTTACCGCGTCCGTAGCATATCTTCAAGCTGCATGCTACACTAAATGAATAATAGCGATGCAATATGCTTATGGCATAAAAGGCAACTGTCTATGTATTTACCAGCTGCATTAAAAGAAACAATGATTGAATCGACTTACGTGGATAATACAGGAGTTTAACTGTGATATCATGGAGAACATGAACGCTTTGCATATTCTAATAATTCAATAATATAACCTCCATCTTTTTAATTTGACATTTAATAACATTGAGCCGTTGAAGACCCAGACTAGAAAGTGAGCATGGTGTGTGTTGCAATTCACAAAATGTCCTTGCGATCTGTATTCAGGATCACTCACGACCTTACACTAATTATGACCAGCAAACTTGTTTAAAAAGCACCTGTTTAATGGCACAATTACATCCTTTTGCAATTTTGCTATTATTTTATTCACGATAATTTATGGAGTGTTTCTGCTTATTTAAACGACAAGTATTAATGACGCAAGTTTCGATGATTTTCAGCATGTTGTCACTCGGGACTTTTGTAGAAACTTTCATTCACCAATTGGCCACTGCATCTAAGCGGAAAATGCAAATAAACGTTTCCTAGAGCTGACTGTCTTAATATTTCCAACAGGCATTGCTGCAAATCTAAAATCAATTATCAAACAATATCTTACCTGAGCAAAAGGCAGAGGGTATCTTATGCTCACATATTCCAATTCTGAAAAATTAAATTCTTGTTATAAAACCCTTATTAAATTTATTTTGGTCGGCAGCTTCTGGCTTTGGACTTTTGGCAGATCCGGTGAGGCATTTGAATACTATTTGAGGTGGAAAAGGCTAGGGCATTCTTTGGTGTTAGAAAAAAATTGAAGCTACTTCCAGAGAATATAGAAATACTATAAGACTATTATGATCAATAGATAAACTGGGCTCTTCATGTGACTAGAATGAATGATTGAGCCCTGTGAAAAAACTTCATTTTTAACAAGTCTGAGGGTAAGCAAGGAGAGGACGACTCGAGGTTGCGTGGATAGGCAGTTGAAAAGGATTTTGCTGGCGCTAAGGTTAAGGCTAAGGAGGACAACATAAAATGGCGCGGAAACTACCATTGTATAGAAATATGGAAACACTAGTAAAAATAATAATGTGGCCCAGTAAAAAATCATTAAAAATACATTTGACAGTGCATTCTCCTTATTTTCTGGAAATCATACGGAGAAGACATTTGGTGCTGTGATTCAGCGGCTATTCTGCGAGGCATAACTACCCAATATCTGTCTATTCGCAAGAATATCTTAAAATCAAAGTTCGACACGAATGCACACAAAAATGTTTCAATACGTGGTTTTCATATTTTTGGCACCGTATTATGTATAAATATGTTTAAAAGTGTGACAAATCCTCACGCGGCAAAAGTATTGTTCAAGCGAGCTGCGCGTGATAACGCAATTTAATAGTTCTTAAATTTATCATCTTTACAGATTTCGTCAATAAGTGCTATTGAAAGTAAATATGAGACGAAAAGGAATTTTAATCTGAAAAATCTATACCCTCTATGCTGCATGTTACAAAAAATATAAAAAAACTTCAAATTTACACTAGTTAAAAACAGGTTTACACTATATAAGGGATTACATAATACAGAAGCACAAATATAAAACACCAGGTTACAAGGTGCACAGGTTTACAGGCAAATATGGGGTTCCGGAAATATGATACTCGAAGGGTGGGCTCGAGCCCTTGATTCCCTTGCAAATTTTCAGGTAGAAAACACGCCTGCGTGCCTCTGTTACTGATATAGATAACGATAAACATAACAAAAATACATTTCTACATTTATAAGACACATTTGGGAAGGCATAATAAGTGGACAGATCACCACACCCACTTTGATATGTTTTGGCAGTACTAGTGTTTTGCACAGTTTATCAGGCATTCTCGGCAGGTCTACGGCGCAAAATCAAGTGTTGTGCTGTTTGTGGAACTGCCTGGTTTTCATTACGACAAATACGAAAAGAAGTCAATGCGGCTGCACCGTGTGTTTTTCAGTACCCATCGCGTTTGACTTTTCGTTTGAGCTTCCAAAATAATTGACGCCGATCGCGAGGCATCGGCTGGGGTCCCCAGACGCAGCACCCAAATGCTGGTACGGTCTGGCTCGTCGATTGCAGTGTGTCGAGGCAGACATTGCGTCTTGGTTTGCGTTCTCTACCTTCTTTAACTGTTTGCTACCGCTAATAACATTTCTTTCCGATATAAGTGCCTGGCATTGCGTTTCCTGAATGCGAAGTTCTTTTTCAATGGTCAATTATTCGTCGCGTCTCCTGCTTTACCTACTACTGCCTTTACGCCTGGCACCTTGCCTTTACTGCCTGATTCTTTTTTGGTTGAGTAATGGGTGTGCAGAATTTTGACAAACAAACGCGAAACTACACGAGGCGCGATATGTGTTTGTGGAAATGAATACCATTTGTCTACTGTTACTGGGTCGGATACCTTTGAATTTGTATTTTAGGCAAATTCAATGAAAACTAACATAATTAAAGCAAACAACGAACTAAATCCAGTTCTTCCGTATGGATGTCGGAAATTTATACAGATTTGGATTTTGATTAATAAGCTGTTGTTACTATGTAATTTCTTTCGGTTAACTTTTATAAGCGCAGCCATGTTTATTGTGGAATTGGCTAAAATGACAAAATATTTTGCATAAATGACAAATATATTGTTAATTATATTAATTTGAGTAATGTAAATAAATGCAATTCAAGTCATCCGATTTCCAAACATGACTCACAGGCGTAGAAAATACCAAAAAAGATTGATAATCTTGCATAAACTTAGAATATTATTGACCTGCTGCCGGATCAATCCAGTCAGAAATTAATTTATTTGATTTCAATGTCAAAATACCAATAATAGCACGTAAATATTGTGGTAAACAAAAACAAACCATTACTGTTTCGGATTTTTAACTAATTTTTTTTGTTGTTTTCCTTTTTGGCCACAATTCATTTGTGCACTGCTATGCAAATTCTTTGAGCTACAAGCTTTCAAGCCCAGCTCCTCAACAATCAGCATCTCGCTTAAATAATGTAATGATTGAATGTTATAGATTATAAATTGTAATCAGAATATGTAAAACACAATGCACAAAGTATTATTGAATGGTGATCCTATGGGCAGGGCCAAGGTACTCTAGGAACTCGTTACTAGTTTTTCAAGGGAAGTAATGTTGCTTTATATTGTCAAAATATAATGCAGTGAAAATATTATGGTGTATTAAGATGTGCCCATTCTTCGAAGGCTGCTGCGAGCACGTTGCGACCCTGAGTGTGCAGTGGACCTCTTACATACATTTAAAAAGGACCAACCCTCCAACTGTGTTTTAAAACAATTTCTTTGACAACTATTTCTGTCACTTCACTTTTTAGAAATGAAGGTATAAAATTCTTCAAATGGAGTGAATTCTTCAGGCAGATTAAAATTTTTCATATTATTTTAGATATATTTACAACACTAACAAGAAACAAGAGCAGTCAATTTTGCTGACCAAGTTTTGATGAGTACTTTCTCCAATTGTATTTCATTATTATTACTATAATCACGGCCTTTGACAAAACTTTAAACAATATCAAAATCATATATTAAAATGTTTCTTAAATTGAAGTACGTACATTTCGAAAGAAATATACATTAAAAAAATATTTTAGTAAGAAAAGAGTATTGCAACAGTTGATTGAGGAGATGAGTGAGACAGGTGGCGATAATGTGGCTGATTTTTGTAACAATATTATAAAAAAATTTATATGTAATAGTGGCACGTTCTTTTCAAATAGTTGCAAGCTGCATTAAATGGTGGCTTGGCTGCATTGTCATTTGTATTTTCTAGTTAAAAACAATTATTATTTGTTAAGTATGTGACACAAGTTATACATTCATTTTTTAAAATATTATAAAGCAATGCAAATGCACGTGTTAGAACAGGAGAACAGTTTGTAGATAATTTTAATAAATATGTCCGATATCTTGAGTACTGCCACATATTACATTGAATGCTATTTTTATATCAATTTTTATGTTTTCTTTTTTATCATTTTGCACTTTTTACATTTCGATATTTTACTCACTGCGTTATACATATTATTTTCTTTACACTATCATTTTTATACTAGCACATTCCATTAAACAAAAAATAAAGACAATGTCAAGTATCTTCTTCAGAAAAAATGTATTATCTTGTCCAGCATTCCCTTAAGCTGATATGATATATTTATCTACATCAATAAATTGAATAGATATGAAAAATATTTCAATCGGAAAAAAGCACTTCAAAAGCATTTCTGCAGTATTTATGGTTTGTTTTGATAAGCTCTACATTCTTATTGTGCACACTTTGAGCTAGGCGCTGGATCCCCACCCTGAGCTGCTTCAGCTCCAGCAGGCTCACCAGAAGGACACGGCCTATTTCGACACCAACTGCCAGCACTGTCCCTCGGCCATTTTCTTATGTTTTGCGACCACGTTATGTCCATATATTATCGTTACATTCCACGATCTGCGTTACGCCTCTTTATGTTTCGTCATTATTCAATAACTTTGAATAAATATTGAAGCGAGAATCTCTCAAATATAATACAAATATTATATTAAGAGGAAGAATTACGATCGTATTCATGTTTATATAAGATGAGTCATTATTAAGCGTTTGTTAATGCAGCTGACGAGTACAGTAAACGGCAATCTCCCGCCATAAGCGAGCTGCAGCGTGCTCGACAGGGTATACCAGCGAGGAAGATACGTTACGGACGCGAGTAACCTGTCCCGGACCGCTCCACATCATGGGCGGAACCGGCATCTATCACACCTCAGGACTTCTAACTCGAAAACTATTGTTTTCGTCAGGAAGCGCCCTTCAACCAACTCATTTCATTTGTTTGAAATCAAAATAATCAATAAATAAATCAAAATTTAATATTATATAAATGAATGTGCCACTATTTAAGGAACCAAATGTTAATTTATATATTAAAATATGATTCATATTTCTCTTTATTACAATAATATCGATGTTTTGAGATATAAAAATATCAAACTCTCAAAAAGACACCGTGATCATAATTTATTTCAGCTGTTTCAGGTGATCATCTCTGCACTTTACTGGCTCTGTACCACCACACCCATATTTTGAGATTGAGTACAGCCAGTACCGATGCTGATCTTGGCTGAGACTGATGCCTGTGCCACCGTGAAGTATCCCATCGCCTACTAGAGGCTCGCCACGAACTCGTGTGTGGACGGTGAAACGGACCCATCGCCAACACCGAGGGTCATCGGCTGGGCAGAACTCATGCTAGAAGCAGAATCGGCAAGAAGATCGCCAACGGAGTCATCGCCGGAGCTCGCCAACCCGAACTCGTTGCCGAACGCATCTGGGCTTCCCCTGACTGTCGGGTAATTCTCGGTGCCCATCGTCGAGTCGTGGGACAACATGCTGCCAAATGTTGCTGTGAAAAGCAATGCGAATATGTGTTAAATATTATTTTTAACAGCTAAATCTAGAATATATTCATTGACACTTTGTAAGCCCCCAACCGTTGCCTCTAGCTTCCAGTCTTTGAAAAGTCAAAATTATTGGAATAATTCTCTCCTTCCCCTACCTGCTGGAAATATGAATGTTTATCTTGAAGAGCTTTGAAATATTCTTCAGCAACGGCCACCTCGGCGTCCAAATATCAGTACTAGGAACCTCACTTCTGCACAAAAAAGAGACCCGGGAGCTTCCTGCCTAGGATTCAGTACGGCTTTCTGAACTCCCAGACATATTCTTTGTCATCCTCTGGGCTGTCCAACAGCCTGTTCAAGCTGACATTTTTGGAGAAAAAAAAAAAAAATTTACAACTGCAACATCATTTTTTGAGTGTAGCTAGGCACAATGAATGTTATTGCACATGTTGAACAAAATCATGTTATCAACATAGTGAAAATTCCAATTTAAACACAGTGGTATTTATTTGCAGCATAAGCTCTTATTCGCAGGTTTCATGATAAAGGTTTGATAAGAAAACTGAAAAGAAAAATAATTTTCTGAAATTTTGTAATAAATAAATATTATTTATGCGCTTACTATTTTTGTGACCAATATATACATGTTGTTTCTGCTTGTTGTATTCATAACAGAGCACGGCAACTCTTCAATTAAATAATTTTGCATTTATATGATTCTCATTGCAATTCTAGTAAATATTTTGAAATGAAAGATAAAGCAAGCACAAGCCTTCTGACGACAACAATATCGAAAACAAGATATTTAAATATTATATTTTATGACCTCACACGGTAGCTCTATCACTTGCATGCTGTTGTATCAAATATAGCACTAACTATAATACAACCTTACCTGATATACAAAAAAAGTTGAGACAAATCGAAAAATGGGCTACATTCTGTCGGCTAACTCTACTGTGTGTTTACAATGATTCAGTATTGTTAATTTTCAAAAGCAGCCTGAGCAGCTTAGCCCCAAAAAATCAAAAATTCGAGTCTCAAATTATTTCTGAAATCCCCCTTTTATCAGAGCTAAAGGGGAGCCAAGTCAGCTCATTGGACACATTGAAGAGCAATTTTGAGTATTTGTACAATCAGCCTGTTAATTCAGAGTCTTCTTGATCCGGCAAGCACCATACTCCTCTTGAACTCGTTCTAATCAGACGACAGGTGATGCGAGCAAATTTGTGGTAACATCAACTGGTTATTCAAAATCATTTAACAAACAAGTAGTATAAATCTTTCGTATATTAATGCAGGATAAATTTGTATCATTTATTTTGTATGTGGGATCTACCACAATTTCCGCTAAAGAAAACAGCGCAGTTAATTCAGTATGTGTCAGATCCAGCACTGTCGGTTTTGAGCGGGCCGATACTTTTCTTTAAATGTGTGTGTTTTGCTTGAGGTGCGTTTGCTGGTGGCACATGTATTGGCGGCCAAATCCATTACAACAAGGTCTCACACAAAAAGAAGGACAAGCAGAAAAGCGGAACATACAACATCGGCAATCGATCTTCCATTCCCTGAAATCAAGGAAAACAAATAAGGGGGCAAACATATTGTCCGTGTTCTGTTATTATCTCTACCCATTAGTGGGCCCATTTTTGTGTGGGCCGTACCCACTTTCATATGCAAGAAGAAGGTAACGAGCACCACAGGAGTCCCGTCAGCCCAAATCGTCGTCGTTTAGTCCTACCTCAACTGCTCACCCATGTCAATCACCAGACGTGCTCTCGACGGGACCAGCTGCGCTGTTGGGCAACCC
>BPLR01004991.1:0-59178 GCA_021605095.1 Caerostris extrusa
TACAGATGTTTGGACTATAAACAAGCTGAACTATCGTGAAGAAGTTATAGATATCATTAACGAAAGACCGGAAAAGCCAAAAGAGCTGCAGACGCAGCAAAGATGAAGAACACTAAGTGGCACCTGGAAACTGTACCATAAAGTAAACATTTATGTTAAGATCATGATTGTAAGTGCTGTAACTGATACAATCTATTAAGAAAATAATGGACATAGAAATAACGTATTAAATTTGTTAAGCAGTGAAAATTTTATTTGAAGCTACTTCAAAGGAACATCTATTTAAGATTTGCAGATGGCGACGATGTAACAACACATATTGCAGCATGCCAAATCTTCTGATTTATTAAGAGAGACTCCCGAATTTAAGCCTCTTCACCTGAACTCCCCTAACTGTATATAAATCTCCCGAATTTTATCAAGAAAAAAAGAAATTTTTGTACAAGAAATAGGGAGAAATTTCGAAGAAAAAAATCACTATCGAAGAAATGGTAAAATAATCCATTACAAATGAAAAAAAGCCAAAAAGCGATCTATAAGCTTCAAAATATCTCATCTAAACGCTTGGCATCATGTCCGTCATTAAAATGATGCATGGAGATTTAGAAAAAAATGGAAAGAAAATTTCGCAACTGAGTCATGCTCGTGTGTGGTAGAAAAAAAGAACATGCCCATTGTTTTCCGCCCCAGAAACCAGGAAACAAACTCCTTTCCAAATTCGCTCTTTCATTAGAATGGGTTTTATTTCGGATCATTGCTATTCTTTGATGAAGGCATAATTTTTATGGGCAACAATGAATGATAAATCAAAAAATACCTACTCAGTTTAAGAGTGTGGTAAAATCGCAGAATAGGGCCGTTGGTATTTGGCATCAAAAATGTTTTTCGCTAAATGACGTGGACGATTCGTAGTGAAGAGAATAGCAAACCTACACGATAGATAGATTTGAGGAAGAAGAATTTGATTAAAAAAAAATAAAAATGTTGAAATTTTTATTAAAATTAAATTTTTATTAAAATTAAAATTAAATTAAATTTTAATATAAAAAATGAACAAAATTGCGATAATTTAAGAAAATTTTTAGGAAAAATGTACTTACGGGAAAAATATACTTATCTCTATAGACAAAGGAATAGTTTACAAGTCAGATATAAATATTTTCTAGCGAGAGTTACGTTAATGTAGATCATAGCGGTGATCATACAACCGGGCGTTTAACAACGGAATTAGTGTGTGTGTGTATGTATGCAAGTGGGACCATTTTCTGGCTGAGTCAAGACAGTCCACATTAGCCCTCTCCACACTACATAAGCAACAAGTAACATAAAAAAATTTTTGAAATAAATTCCTACTTTTTCCCATTATATTGCAGAAAATCTTTTATAAATAATTTTCATTCATTTTTTTAAGTTTATCTGGCGCCATCTAAAAAAACTAAAATTAATTCAGTAAATTGAATTACTGAATTAATATTTGAAAAAACACTGTGTTAACATCCAGTGTCATCCACATCAAGTTAAAGAAAATGTATTCGAACTTGAGTGGAGGAATAAAAAGTATTTATGAACGATTGAAAATTTGAACAAGATATATATAGGGAGAGTGTGAACTAATAGAAGGAATTGAAAAAATAGTTGCAACCAATGAAGCAGCTAGAGAGCTTGCGTTGTTAAAAAACACGTTTAGTGAACTCACCAACTTAACAGTGCTTCCAGAACTTCAAATCGACAACGAAGCAGCTATCAGACTTTTTCAGAACCGAGGAGTGTATCACAATCATTCTTAACAAATCCGAATTAGACATTTCTTTGTAAGAGATGTGGTATAAAATGAAGAAAAATGGTGAAGCAGGTTTCTAGTGAACTTCAACTCGCAGTTCTGTTTACCAAGCTATTGTTTCGTCCCCAGACTTTTAAATTTAAGTGAAAAGTAGGGTTAATACAAAAGAAAAGTATTGGATAAACAATGTGAAAATAAGGGAAAGTTTTGAGATTATATTTTTTATTTTTGGTTTGAGTGGCAACATACCATAACACTACAATTTTAACTTTAAAAAAAAAATTGATTATTTATGAATGAAGGACTTTTACAACTTCAAAATACGAAAGAAAGAATTTTATTTACCAGTCGGCAACTAGAAATTATTCTTCATCAATAAAAAAATAATCACCAATTAAAATTAATGCAAACTAATTTCAATGTGAGATGTATCTTTTGTGACATCTATAAGAAATTAATGTTAAATATTTATTTTTCACTAATTCTTTTTCGCCTTGCTAAGAATTAAATAATGACTTTTTAGAAATTATCAGCGTAGAAATATTCGATAGTATATTTCTACGCTGATATATTTCTACATTATCTAATTTTAAATCTTAGAAAATCAATTATAAAATTTTTTTTTTAATCATTTAAAAAAAAAATTAATTTACTTATTTTTAAAATATTTGTCTATTTTTCTTTTTAATCTCTGTTTACTTCCTTGTTCAGGATCGAAAATACATTATGTCAGCAAACAATCATATATCATCAGTGACAGCTCTTAATGGATTTTTTTCATTTTACTTTATTCATTAGAAAAATGTAAGAAAATCGAAGGAAAGCAAAGATCTTTGACACTTGAAAAGCAATCGTTTTTATTGATTGCCATTAGTGCATTTAAATGGCATTTCTATTGTGCAGTTTTTTCCATCCACGTAAACTATGATTTCAGTAAATTAAAACGGCCACTGAAATTCTACACGCGTTGCTGTATCAAACATTTTTATTTGCGATGTTTGTAAGCATTTAATCTAGAAAAATAACAAATGTGTTGAAGATGTGAATAAATCCAGCTTCCATTTCTTAAAAAAAAAAAAAAAGCATGGAAACCATGGAAAGTAAATACCATACAGATTATCTTCAAACTCAGTTGTTGTTTCATAAAAGAGTTAAACAATCATCGAAAGAAAATTGTAAAAAGTATTCAAATATCTGTTCTTTTTATTTCGAATTTGTGCTATTTTTCCGACAGATAATTTTTCCTGTTCCACCAGCGCAAATTGCATCAAAAGAATCTCCTTGATCATCTTAAACTCTTTTCTTGTGTTGTTGATGACTGCTTCCATTATCGCCAATAATACACAACAAAATTATTCTGCATCTGCTTCCGGGAACCTAGCCATAGCAATAATATCATTAACGCACAGGTGGATTATATGTTCGCGCATCGGCACTCTGCAAAGCTGTCTTTTCGAATAATCAAGCTATCAAGAGACTGGAATCTGGATTCTACAAGTGGCAAGCGAATATCTATTTACATGTGGTCCTTTTTCGCTATTTTAATGCACATCTTTTACATTGCTTTCAGCATAATTACTTTATATTATGATCCACATTTCATATCATCGTCAAATTATTACTTATTTTCACCTGCTCTTAAGGTAACAATAGTTGTAATTTTCACAACCTTTGTAATTGGATTTCTAATGTTTCCCGTCAGCCTGTTCGCACTTTATTACGCAGCAATATGTCGACATCTGCGTGACGTGCTGAAGAATTTCACCAAAACTTTGGAAGTTCAAACCGACACGGACTACGTTGGTGCTCTGAAACAAAACTTGCTGACAAGGAAACTGATCCTGGAAGCAGATTCAGAATTGTCCATTTTGGTGTTTACTTCAACCCTATACAATGCGGGCAGTGCCTATTTCGGCATCACGAGTGTGCTCCACATTGTCGAGTTTAAAAACATTCTCCGGTTGGATGGCACTTTCAGCAATATGGTCCTCAGCGATTGGCAATTTTGTGCCATTTCTTGTCATGGCAGTTGCCGGTTCTTCTGTGCACGAGGCTTCTGCAAGTGTATGGGACAAAGCGCAAGAGATGATCAACGCAGGCCAGGGAACTGACGCCTTCCCAAAAGCGGTTTCTGTCCGTTGCAGAAAAAGAACTGGCCATGACGGTTTGGCAAATCACACCTGTCAAAAGAAGTTACATCCTGGCCACTTTGGGGACCATTTTGACATACTGCATCTTATTGGATAGTATTGTGACAAATAGAAAGTAGTGCTCGTAAAGCAATACTGTTTTTGAATATACACTCATGTCCATAAATTAAGGATAATGAAGTTCAGGCAAAGAAAGAGACAGAAGCAAAACAAATTTGACTTATTTGTAAAAGTCTATTTATTAAACAAATGCTAAAGAGCAAAAAAGATGCTATATGTTTGACATAATTAATAAAAATTGCGATTTTTACTCCTGGAGCAAATTTCAAAAAAGAACCTATTTACAAAAAACAGTATAACACGGTAAGTATGATGGTTAATATGGAGTATGGCTCCCGGACGTGCAATACAGGCCTTTCAACGCCTAGGCATGCTGAGTATCAAATTATCAATCTGATCTTGTGGAATATTACACCACTCATCAAGCAATGCCCTCCAGTTCCGGTTGACAGGTGGGAGGGGTTGACAAGGCTACAATTCGTCGGCCAAGCATATCCCACACATGCTATATTGTATTCAAGTCCGGTGAGTATGCTGGCCAATCCATACGGGTGATATCCACCAATTGAAGGCATTCGTCTACAATGTTTGCACGGTGAGGACGGGTGTTGTCATCCATAAACAGAAATTCAGCACCCATGGCGCCCCGAAACAAACGTACATGTTGTTCCAGAATGACATCCCGATAGATGTGGCCTGTCATCGTTACACTCTGAACATGCAGGTCAGTTCTGGAACCAAGAATAATTCCTCCTCAAACGAGCCAATGTGTGGAAACGTTCAATGGTGTTCTCTTGGTGGTAACGGGTACCTGACGCTCTCCATATGAAAGTCCGGCGAGAATCAGACTGTAAACTAAACCTGGACTCGTCGGAAAACATCACACCAGACCACTGTTGCGGTGTCCACAATGCATGCTCTCTACTCCAGGTTAATCGCAGGCGACAGCGAGTTGCGGTAAGTGGAACCCATCTGACAGGCCTACGAGCATATAGACCAATGTGCCCTAAGCGTCTGTACACGGTCTGCCTTGAAACTTTAGTACCGGTAGCTGAAGAGAGCTTAGACGAGACAGGTCTGATGCTGTGCTCCGTCTGTTTCTTTTTGGCAGTAGCTGCTAAATACCGGTCCTCATTCGGCGTTGTAACTCGGGGACGACCTGTGCTGTAACATCTACTCACATTACCATCATCTTGGAATCGTTGCCACAGCCTGGAGATGGCACTCTGGGCGATTCAAGTTCCTCGGATACTTCCAGCTGAGTACGTCCACATTCCAGTCGTCCGATAATTCTACCACGTAAAAATCATCCAAATGCTTCCTTTGTGCCATAACTATGCGGTTATTGCACTGAAAGGCTTTTAAAGCGCTTGTGAACAATTTTACTTCTTTGCCCCCATTCTTATATACCCCTCTCTTACACTCTCGTCATTGTGACGTACTATCCGCGCCATCTGGTGGTTTCCTGTAATTTGCATATTCTTCTTCAAGAAGTGTGTGATAATTCTACAGGTGAAATTTTTTATTTTATAGTTCAATTTCTGTGTGATTCTGAATTATCCTTAATTTATGGACATGAGTGTATATTCATATTTACAATATGATCAAAAAGTTAATATACCCACAGAGTAATAATATAACAGAGAAAGCATCGGGGATGCCTGTTTAGGACAAATATAGTCCTCACGTGATCGTCCACAGCGTGATCATACACAATTTACTTTGTAGATTAATATATGCGATGATAGCTTGGCGATTTTTGGTAACAATCTTTACTGTTTGGTGCGGTTTGGTCTGTCGCTCTACTGTCTTTTTTTTTTTTTTGCACACTTTAGGCTAACTAAATCGGGACCCACAGTTTAACGTGGATTACGAACCAGTAACAAATATTCCTGCCACCGCCAGGATTCGAACCCAAATCCTGTGGTACAAAAGGCCAGAGCGCTAGACAATTGGCCACCAGGCCGCTGTTTGGGGAGGAAAACAAGGTCTACTGTAACACCAAGATTTTCAAAAGAAATGGCTCATTTTTTTATGTAAATAAATGTAAACTAGTTTTCTAAATGTTTGGCATTTATATTCCATTAATAATCTTTCTTTGTGTAATATTTCCCCACCAAAATGATAAAAAAAATAAAATATTCTATTATATGCAGTCTCTGTAATGTTTTATTATATTTCACACAAAATGACAGAGTTGTAAACAAGATACATTTCTTGTATTATTTATTGATCTTTAATATGCACATAGCTAAATAAATGCATGATTTGACAAGAATTTCAGTCATTTCTCGGTATTTTCCGCATTGCTTCTTAAACATGTTTACGTTTTCTAAATGGGCCTGAATGACTGAGTGTCTAGTGCTCTATCACTGATGCCACAGATTTCAGGTTCAAGCCCCTGCGGGGGCATGGATGTTTGTAGTGGTTCGGAATCCACTTTAAACCGTAGGTCTCGTTCTAATAAGATCGTAGAGCGTTGTCTTGAGGTTTAGTCAGTCTTCCGCCCTCGTGGTTTCACGCTGAAAGTGAAGCTCCATATTACCCTTAGTCATGGACCAGACGCCTGCGACGGGATTTTTTGGACTTGGTGTAGGTTTTCCTGCACCAAGGAGTTAACAACAACAACGATTTCTGAATAAATGCGCGTAAGGAAAAAGGGGCCGGGAGCCAAAGGACGATACAGCGCCAACTCTAGCACGAAAAGAACGAGAGATGTTTGTAAAAATTTTCTGTTCCTTTAGAATAGGGGGATGCGCTCTATTTTATTACAACTCTACAGATATATCCACGAACTTATTTATTATCTTTGAATAACTGAAAATAAAATTACAAGTGCGTATAGTTCAACTTCTGTTCTACAAAGGAAATCCCAGTAAACACTCCAAGTAAGGGCCATTCTCTTATTTGCATAAACTAATGAGGTGACACATTTTGAAAACGATTGACAACAGTAACTTCATAGTCTTATCAGTTTCTTTCAATTTTTTTCACAACTGTAAGCATGAAAATTCAACATCTTCACAATGCATTGATACGTTAAATTCGGAGAAAATCCAACTTGGCCACATAATCTTCGCAATGATTTTCTGTAAGATTCGAGCAAGTGTTCCTTAAAATTTTCTGGAGTTCCTTCTTCGACTTTAGGCCTACCGCTTCCATGTCTGTCTGTTGCAACACCAGTTTCAAATACCTTTACGTTTTTTGAATCGCGTTTTACTTAGCTTATTTCTCGTTGTGAATTCAATACGAGATTCTTTCCAAATTTAATACATATAGCAGTATGAAACGAAGTTTCGAAATAATGTTCGACAGTGAATTTTATTCCTGGAACAACAACAAGACGGCAAAATAGCGTCTTTCTTGTTACACATTAGCAAAATGGCGTCTTTCTTGATACGCACATTAGCAAAATTAAAATCAATGCTTCGTGTTTTGTATGTGACACTATATGCAAAACATGAATTTAATTATGTTTTCACCTACAATACAAGTATATGGTTTAATTTGTCAAATAGATCGACTTTTGGATTATATGGTGCATTTTAATTAAATGTTTTTTTAACCACCTAACATTTATTATAAGCAAGAACCTTTTAAAAGGACGTGCGGAAAACGAAGTATGTTAAGAAATTGCATTGTTGTTACTAATCCTCCTGGTGCAGGAAAACCAACACTAGGTCCAGAAGACCTCGTCGCAGGTGACTGGTCATGGTTAAGGGTAATATGTAACTTCCTTTTAGCGAGGAACGACGAGGTCTGAAGACTGACTAAACCTCAAGACAATGCTCTACGATCATATTAAATCATATTAGTTTAAAATGGATTCGAACCATTATAAACATCCATGGCACCACCAGGACCAGAAACCTGTGGAACAGAGCGCCACAGCAGTAGACACTCGGTCATTCAGGCCTCATGAAATTGTACTGATTTTAATAAATTTTTAGAAACTAATTTGCTGCTTCAATATTTAAAAAAAAGTTTAAACTTACATAATAGTGTTTGTATAATAACTAATAATCTATTTTTTTAACTGTGTAATAAAGCATAAAAAGGATGGAGGGAATGTTGTTCCTCTGCATAGGTTTAAAATATTTTTGAAGGTTGGCCTAGAAAATATTTGCTTTTATCTCTATTGAAATAGTTTTTGTGAAATATTCTGCTAAATTTAGTATTCTGGTAATGTATTAAAATGTTAAAATCTGAAATTTCTAAACCTATCATGTAATTTTGCATGATAGCTACAATTTTGATGATTCTTAGGCAATTAGGTTTCTTGATATTGTTATAAATATTCACTGATTATTTAGATTTTTTTCTTAAATCTATTGAAATTTTAGTATTTGATCGTAAATGAATTTCCTTTCATTACAAATATTTAGTTTAAAAAATGTTAAAATGATTCCAAAACTGATAAAATGTTTCATCTCACCTTTCACAAAAGTCTTGTTTTTTTAATGTTGGTCACTATGGCATGAGATTCTTCGCCTCTATAATAACAGGTGTATAGTAGATTCAGAGTTATCCAGTGTACACCATAGGAGGGTTTACAATACTGCATCCCCTTTTGCTACTGCAGTTGAGAACAGAGCATCTCCCCCTGATTGTATCAAAGAACTACTCACCTTTCTCTCTTCCTTTCGTAGCCTACGAAAGGACTTTCATGATGGATTCCTCGTGTTCATCCTCGGTGAAGATTCGGGAGCTTTCAGTTCGGTTTCCTTTGTCCGATTTCGGATTAAGATTCTCCAGTTCAATGGAGAATCTTAATTATTCAATGTTTTCAATTCCTTCTATTAGCTCACACTCTCCAGTACATACCTCTTAATTACTCAATGTTTTCAATTCCTTCTATTAGCTCACACTCTCCTTACATATATCTTGTTAAATTTTTCAATCGTGAATGAAATACTTTTTTCATCCACTCAAGTTCAAATACATTTTTTTTGAACTTGTAGTGGATGACACTGAACGTTAATACAGTTTTCCAATATTAAATCATTAATTAAATTTAATTAATTAATTTTAGTTTTGTTTAGATTTAAGTTGCATATAATCTACCAATAAATGGCGCCAGATACACTTAAAAAAAAAATGAATGAAAATTATTTATAAAGGACTTTCAGCAATATAATGAAAAAATAGTAGAAATTGACTTAAAATTTTTTTTTATATATATTACTTGTTCTAGATTAAATTCTTGTTAGTGACAGCCTTTTAGATTTCTATAATCCTGTTCGAAGTAGTCCGCTAGATGTCATTCTTGTTGCTAGTAGTTGATCGTTAGATTTTATTCTTGCCACCAAGATCAATGTTGATGTTAATAATATCTTTCTAGACCCCCGTCTTGCAGTTAGTAATAGCCTTTTATATTTTAATACTGCATTTTATAATTAATACTGCTGCAAGATTTCTTTCTTGGGGTAGTAGAATGCAAAATCGATCTTGCTGTTAATAATATATTTCTTGATTCCATTCTTATTTTTAATAGTATTTTTATAGATCCCAGTCTTGTTTTTTAAAACCAGATTTTTTAGATTTCTGTACTCCTGTACGAAGTAGTTTGCTAGATTTATTTTTTTGACCCTATTAGTAGAATGCAAAATCAATTTTACCGTTAATAATAAATTTCTAGATTTCAATCTTGTTACTAATAGTATTTTTCTAGATTCCATTCTTGCTGTTAGTTAACAGTCATTCAGATTTCGATTTTGCTGTTACTAATGACCTGCTACATCAATCTTTCTATTAATAGTATCTTTCTAGATTCCAACCAAGTTATTAGTTGCAGCTTGCTAGAATACAACCTTCCTCTTAATAGTAACTTGCTAGACTTTAATTTTGTTGTGCACCGACTAGCTAATTAAGGATTTAATAACACATCAATGGCATTTATTCAGTCACCAAATGGTGAAATCACTCATGGTTATTTTACCCTCCAGTGACTCCAATGCTTGCAAGATTACACAAATCTTATATTTTTTTATTTTGTTAAATATTTCTTTTTTAAATTATGGTTTGTATCACATTTTTATTTAATGTAATCAAAAATAGCATCTTGAAAAAGAGGTCCTTAGAATTCACTTCACTAAGAAAAAAGATATCCATGCATTAAAAATTTAATATTATTATAAATATTAATATATTATATTATTTCATATTGTCTTAATATTATTACGCTATAATTATTCTTATTAATTCATTGTTTAACCAGGCATTAATAAAAATATTAACTATGTAAGTTTATAAAATATAAAGAATAAAAATAAATCCTTTTGTAGAAACTCAAATAAACAAGGAATAATCTTTTCAATATTGGTCTTTAACACCTGAAAAGAAATCGATTTCTGATTTAATGTTAAGAAAATCATATTTGCTTTGTTAATTTTTCTATTTTTATATAAAGATCGATTATAAAAAGCTCTTATGTCGCCTTTAAATTGTTTTGCGTTGCTATGACTATATTTGACGAGAAGAAGGTAACAGCTATTTAAGTCATTTAAAGGAGAAAATTACATTCTTATTCTTCTGGCTCTCATTTCTAAGAACTGAGGGCCACTAAGGTGTGATGAGTTTGCAATACATTTTTACGGCAAAAGAAAAAGCAGAGCCCACTTCAGAATATCTTAAATTTAAATGTTGCATGATCCAACAAAGAAATCATCTAGTCACAAGATGGACGAACCAATGTTTAAATACATATTTCTCCTATTTCGTATTTGTGGTGTACTAGAAACAGATAACGATTCTATTAATGCATGCTTTTATTTCAAGAAAGCGTTCGTGTTAATCATTAATGTTATTCTGCTTGTCATTGTATCATGTATGACTGCTTTTTGTCATATTTATCAAGGACTATTCAACATCCAGTAGAGGCAATATGGTCGTAGGGATGACATTGATTTTACAAAGATGGATCTTATGTTCTCGCATTGGCAAATTGCACAAGTTGTCTTTTCGGGTGGAGAAATTATTTAAGAATTGGAACCTTCTTTCCGAAAATTTCAGTCATAAGTCTATTTATGGTTGGTCTTTTATCACTATAGTATTATTTGCCTTGTTTTGCATTTGCGGCATACGTGTAGCTAAAACTTTTCAAGGTAGTGTAGGCATACTTTCACCGGATCTTAAACTAATATTGGTTGTTGCTTTAGCATGTGTATTGCCACTCATATTGCTGTTTCCGACCTTTGTCTTTGCTATATACTACACAGTTATATGCCGATATTTCAGTAATATACTGAAGAATTTCATGAAGACTTTTGGAGCTATCACCAACCCCAATTATGTTATTACTCTGAAGCAGTATTTATTGATAAGGAAACTAGTCATGGAAGCCGACTCAGAACTGTCTGTGCTCATGTTTACTTCGACCTTATTTAACTCATGCTCCTTGTATTTTGGTATTACATGCGTACTCCATTCTAAGCATTATATATCACTTGGAGGAATTAGTGCACTGTTGGCAGTATGGATTATATCCACAATAAGTTCTACTGCTTTTTTGTGATGTCAAAGACTGCCTCCTCCATTCACGAATTATCATCGAGTATATGGGACAAAGTGCAACAACTGATCCCACGCAGGACAAGAACTAATTCCACCTCAAAAGCGCTTATTGAGCGTTGTAGAAAAGAACTAATCATGACGGTTTGGAAAGTAGCATCTGTTAAAAAGAGGTTTCATACTCGCTACTCTGGGAACCATTGTGACCTACAGTATTTTTAGTAGATAATCTGTAAAGATTTGATGGTCTTGAGAAATTATGATCGTCTTTTACTCGTAGTTTAAAGATTTTTTTTTTAGTAAAACATTCACCATTGTTATCAATTTTTAATTTGTAGAAAAATTTAAAATGGTCTTTGGTACAATACCTGATTTTACTTGTTATCCCTAAAAAGTAGCAGAATTGGTGCTAATGTTTTTTTATAGAAGGCATAAATGTTTGGTACGCATTGTAAAAAAAGATAGTTACATAAAGAAGTAGATTTACTAAGAAAATAAACTATATTCTGTGGGGCTTGGAAGTTATTTATTCACTTTTTACTAAAAAAATCTCACAATATATGTATGTGTATTTGTATGTATGTATATATATATATATATACAGTAGAACCTCTTTAAGTCGAACCTTAATAAGTCGAAAATCTCCACAACTCCAAAATATTTTTTTAGTTCCCTTCCCTTCAAGCCCCAAAACTTCCATTACTCGAAATTTCAACTTTCTATATGTCGAAATAATTAGACAATCCCCAGAAGCCATTTTTGGTATATATTTCCCTCCGTAACTCGAAAAAAATTGGACCTCTGTATCTCGAACATTAGCAATGTTTGATTTTACAACCCTCTTTTACAACCTTGACAACTCGATCAATTGAAATTAATTACCTCTAAAGCTGGAAGAAAAATAAGTTGCTGACTTTAAGGATTTGCCGACAATGCACGTCATTGTTTCTTAGAAAACAATGTATGAGTATATAGTTAATAGAATAACCAATTTTATGAAATAGCAACTCGTAAGAAAAAGAATTTTCTGCTCTCTTTTATAGCTTAGATAATGCTATAGATAGAGAACGATCGAATTGTCTAAAGCAAAAAAAATAAATAAATAAATAATAAGTGACTTTTTAATACATAATATTTTTAATTTGAAGGTTGTTTCAGAATTATTTTGATTTTTTATTGTAGTACATAATATAACTTTTAAGTCTCAAATAAACATGCTTATAACCTCTGTAATTTGAATTTTTATTTATTTTACCTCTCTAACTCAAAATAAGTTAGAAAGAATCTAGACCTCTACAACTCGAATATTTCCTTACAAAATCCGCAATAAGTCGAAATCCTCCATAAGTCGAAAACTCTATAACTCGAAATATTTGGCGTTTCACTTGAAGTTCGACTTACGGAGTGTCAGAACCGACATTCTTAAACAAGTTCCGACATAGATATGGTGCTGCTAATCTGCGTATAGTCGCAGGACGGCCAAATAATTTTAAATATTAATAAAAGACAATTAAACAAAATACGAAATTAATACCAAAACAAACTGATATTTTACTGTTAATGAATACTTAAAGCTCGTTCCCACCGAGGCGAGAGACATGAAGATTCACTTTTTATTAAAAATCACACAATATATCATGTATATTTGTATGTATATATATATATATATATATATATATATATATATATACACACACATACAGTAGAACCTCTTTAAGTCGAAAACCTTCACAACTCCAAAATAACTTTTGTTCCCTTCCATTCAAGCCCCAAAACTTCCATTACTTGAAATTTCAACCCTCTATATGTCGAAATAATTAGACAATCCCCAGAAGCCATTTTGGTATATATTTTCCCTCCGTAACTCGAAAAAAAAAAAAAAATTGACCTCTGAAATTAAAATCCATTCCTACTTTTTTTTCACTATATTACAGAAAGTCCTTTATAAATAATTTTCATTCATTTTTTAAGTTTTTCTGGCGCCATCTAGTGGTAGATATATGCAACTTAAATCAAAAAAAAAACTAAAATTAATTAATTAAATTTAATTACAAAATTAATATTTGAAAAACTGTATTAACATCAACTATCATCCACAACAAGTTCAAAAAAATGTATTTGATCTTGAGTGGACAAATAAAAAGTATTTTATTAACGATTGAAAATTTGAACAAGATATATATATAGGGAGAGTGTGAGCTAATAGAAGGAATTGAAAAATTAGAATATTCAATGCAACAAACATCATTGCTTTCTCATGTGTTCTGAAAGCGAGTTAAATATAAAGGAAATCAAAACTTTAATTTAAAAAAAATTTTTATAAAGTCTTGGTTTGAAACCAAGCCTTTATAGAATAATTGTACTATTATGACTATTTTATTAATGACTTTAGCTTTAAGAATACGAAAAACCCCTGCTAATTATATCAATCTTTCTGTTAATAGTACCTTTCTAGATTCCAATCTAGTTGTTAGTTGAGGCCTGCTAGAATTCTATCTTCTAGCAGGTATTAGTAACCTGCTAGATTTTAATCTTACTGTGTACTGACTAATTAATTAAATGTTTAAAAAGTACATCAGTGGCATTTATTCAGCCACCAAATAGTAAAATCACCCAACGTTAGTTTAATTCTCAGTGACTGCAATGCTTGCAAAATTTGCATAAATTTTATATAAACATGATTTTATTTTATCTTTTTAACTAATTTTTTTTTTAAATTACTGATTTGTGTCATATTTTTATTTTATAAAATCAAAAAAATAGCATTACGAAAAGATGTCCTTATAATTACTAAGAAAGGTGTTCATGCATCAAAAATTTAGAATATCTAAGGTAAATGACACTTAATATATACACTCAAAACACATATCATCACTTAAATGAAATTCTCGTTTCCTTTATGAAAGAGATAAAATATGTTAATATTTTTGAACTAATAATTATTATTATTCATTGATTGTTTAACCAGGCATTCATAAAAATGTCAACTATCTGAGTTTATAAAATATAAATAATTTTGTCACGGAAACTCACGGAAGCAAGGAATACTCTTTTCAATATTAGTTTTTAGCACCTGAAAAGAAATCGATTCTCGATTTGATGTTAAATAAATCATATTTGCTTTGTTGATTTTTTTCCATTATTATATAAAGATCGATTATAAAAAGTTCTTATGTCGCCTTTAAATTTTTTTGCGTTGCTATGACTATGTTTGGCTAGAAGAAGATAACAGCTATTTAAGCCATTTAAAAAGGAAGCTTACATTCTTATACTTCTGATTCTCATTTCTAAGAACTGAGAATAACAAAGGTGTGGGGAGTTTGCAATACATTTTTACTGCAAAAAAAAAAAAAAAAAAAAAAAAAAAAAAAAATACAGCCGCCTTTCAGAATATCTTAAATTTCAAATGTTGCATGATCCAACAAAGAAATCATCTAGTCGAAAGATGATGGAACCAGTGTTTAAATACCTATTTCTCCTATTTCGTATTTGTGGTATACTAGAAACAGATAACGCTTCAATTAATTCATACTTTTATTTCAAGAAAGCGTGCATGTTTATCATTAATGTTATTCTGCTTGTCATTGTAGTATGTGTGACTGCTTTTGTTGTATTTATTATGAACTATTCAACATCCAGTAGAGGCAATATTGTAGGGATGGCTTTGATTTTACATAGATGGGTCTTATGTTCTCGCATTGGCAAATGCACAAGCTGTCTTTTCGGATAGTGAAATTATTTAGGAATTGGAATCTTCATTCTGAAAATCTCAGTCATAAGTCTATTTATGGTTGGTCTTGTATCACTATACTGCTATGTGGTTCGTTTTGTACTTGCTGCACAATTGTGGCTAAATCTTTTCTGGATGATATAGTCATACTTTCACCTTATCTTAAAGTAACATTGGCTGTTATTTCAGCAAGTGCAATGCCGCTTGTAATGTTGTTTCCGGCCTATGTCTTTGCTATATACTACACAGTTATATGCCGATATCTGAGTAATATACTGAAGAACTTCTTAAAGACTTCGGGGCTATCACCAACCACAATTATGTTGTTACTCTGAAGCGATACTTAATTATAAGGAAGCTAGTCATGGAAGCCGACTCAGAACTGTCTTTTCTCATGTTTACATCCACCTTATTTAACTCCTGCTCCCTATACGTTGGCATCACATGTTTACGCCATCCTAATGATTATCTATCAATTGGAGGAATTAGTGCAGTGTTGGCAGTATGGAGTTTATTCATAATAAGTTTTACTGCATTTCTTGTGATGGTAAAGACTGGCTCCTCCATTCACGAATTATCATCGAGTACATGGGACAAAGTGCAACAGCTGATCCATGCAGGACAAAAACTAACATCATCTCAAAAGCGGTTATTGAGTATTGTAGAAAAGGAACTAACCATGACAGTTTGGAAAGCAGCATCTGTTAAAAGGGTTTCATACTCGCTACTCTGGGAACCATTTTGACCTACAGTATTTTAATAGATAATATGTAAAATTTTGATGTTCTTCAGATGAGAGGATCGTGTTTTACTTTAAAGATTTTTCTCTAAGATTTAAAAACTGTAAATTTTAATTTGTAGAAAAATTAAAAATTAGTCGTTTTTTACAATACCTGATTTTACTTGTAATCCCACAAAAAGTAAGAGAATTGGTGCTAATGTTATTGTATAAAAAAGTATAAATTTTCGGTAAGCATAGTAAAAAAAGACAGTTATTATAAACAAGAAAAAAAAATGGATTTACCTAGAAAAATAAACAACATTTTGTACGGCGGGGGTTATATATTCACTTTTTATTAAAAATCTCACTATATATAGATATATAAGCCTATGTGCTAGTCTATGTACATATATAGTTTAGCCAATATATAGTCTAGGACAAAGGATTTTGTTTTAGGCGACGCAACAAATTAAAGCGTAACCTTTATGAAAGCTTAATTGGCCATACTGAATTATAAATTATATTCAGCATAATTATAATTATACATCATATTTAGTATAATTATAAATTGTATTGAATTATAAATTATATTTAGTATAATTATAAATTGTATTGAATTATAAATTATATTTAGTATAATTATAAATTGTATTGAATTATAAATTATATTTAGTATAATTATAAATTATATAAACAAATTATAAATTAAAATTCAATTTTGTTTTCTCTTCCGCTAGCTCATCGTTTATGTCAACTATAATATTTCGGTGAATATTTAATAAAACTCTGTCAGAAAATAATAATAAAACTAAATCAGAAAAAACACTTTCAACAACAAATTCGTCCGTGATAATAAAATTGGCTCTAATAAGAAAACCAATAATTCATTGAAATACTACAGTAAATACTACAATAAACAATTGGGCCTAAACGATCAAAGCCACAGCGATTTTTCTTTTCTTCTGTCTGTCTAGCGCCGGCGATTTTTCGTGCTACAGGTAAGGTTCTAGAGACATTTATGGCTTTCAACTACGGAGACCGCATTCCAATAAAAAAAAAGGTGTTGCCACTACTATAAATAACCACTATCATAAATGCTAGAGTTAAATATTTGTTTTTCATTTGATTCTTGAGATCCTACCTCAAAATAACTTAAACCAAAATTTTATTCATTTTCTGTGGATGGTGTAACAGCCAGAGGCTCATATATCGGAATAGTATTTTTAATAATCGTATTACATAGATACAAAAACAGAACAAGAAATAAGTAATCTTGGACATACAAATAAATTTAATAAATTAATTATAATATCTTGGAGATAATTTCTTTTAATTTCTGATCACTAGATGATTGGATTCAAGACAAAACAAATCTAGCAACATATTCCAATAACACGGTAGAAGATACCATTATTTTAAAAGCTGTTAGGAATAAAAGAAAATTCTGTAGTATTTTTCCTAGAAGGTTAGTTTAAGCTAATTTTTTCAATTCCTTCTATTAGCTCACACTCTCCCTATATATATCTTGTTCAATTTTTCAATCGTTCATAAATACTTTTATTCATCCACTCAAGTTCAAATACATTTTTTTTAACTTGAAGTGGATGACACTTGATGTTAATACATTTTTCAAATATAAATTCAGTAATTAAATTTTATTAATTAATCTTAGTTTTTTAGATTTAAGTTGCATATATCTACCAATAGATAGCGGCAGATAAATTTAGAAAAATGAATGAATATTATTTATAAAAGACTTTCTGCAATGTAGTGAAAAAAAAAAAGTTCGAATTGACTTAAATTTTTTTTTTTATATTACTTGTTTATCGGAAAATTTGAGTCACGTGATACAACTACGTAATATTTTATGATATTTAATAGAAAGGAAGAAATATACGGTTTATTTTTTGGAAACATTTTAACACATAATTGGTGAGATGATAATGCTATTAAGAAAGCAACTAGTAGTTTGCATCCTAACTTTAAGAAAGTGGAAACTTATTGACCGCTGTAGAACATTCAACATTGTACTTTACATTACTTTTACTTTATTAATAAACAGTATGAGTAAATATCCAAAATATGGTGGAAGAACGATATATATATATATATATAAAGGCTCTCTCGTCTTAAAATATATATAAAATTAGATCAACTTTTACTAATCTCTCTCTCTCTATATATATATAGATAGATAGATAGGTATAAGTAAAAGTTGGGTGATATATGAGTATAGTCTTGATGTTGTTTCAAGGTAGCATTAAATTATTTCTTTAAATAATGTAAGAGATGTTTAGCTATCATATTTAGTAAAATTTATTTTGTTTTGCATAACTGCAACACATAACACACGAAACAAAATTAAATGACAATTATTTACTACGAACTGGCATTTTTAGATGATTTTCAAAATCATCTTAAAAAGCCAATTCGTTTTTTGTACCCTCAGACTGCCTAGTACTCGACTATTATGCCTCTGTACTGCCTGGAACCCTTCACACTACTACCTGTACAACCCCTTAATTTTATCTCTCCCTCCAAAGTCTAACGGGCGAAAAAAAAAAATCCCGATGTAAGGTTCAAGTCCAATATCTAATGTAAGGGTCCTTGAAAGGAGGATCTACCAACCTTGAACTTATCCTGATTGGCTAAATTTGTCATGGGAATGCATTTTGGGTCCTTACTATATATATATATGTGTGTGTGTGTGTGTGTGTGCGCGTGTGTGTGTGTGTGTGTGTGTGTCGTGTGTGTGTGCGTGCATATATGATTTATGGAACACAAATAATATTAGTCCACACAATAAAGGCAAAAATGAATTCTTTTAGGTAATACTTAAACAATTTAGTTATAAGTATTTCACAACTTTTAAATATTCTGCCATCAGGACTTAAGAAATATTTTTAATTTTAAAACATACTTTTTTGTGCGATTATTTAAAAGCCAGTCTTAAGATATATATCATGTGGCTAAAATCTAGAAAAAAAGAAAAGTATTGCTTTGAAAGGGTTTGTTTGTTCACTGTTTTGTTATAATAAAAATATTAACTATGTGAGTTTATAAAATATAAAGAATAAAATAAACAAAGAAAAGAAAAATAATAATAAACAAAGAAAAATCTTTTAACTATCATTGTTTTGCACCTAAAAAGAAATCCATTCTTAATTTGATGTTAAGTAAATCATATTTGCTTTGTTGATTTTTCCATTATTATATAAAGATCGATTTTAAGAAGCTCTTAAGTCGCCTTTAAATTGTTTCTTCGTTGCTATGACTATATTTGACTAGAAGATGGTAACATCTATTTAAGCCATTTAAAAGATAATCTTACATGCTTATTCTTCTGTCTCACATTTCAGAAGACTGAGAACCACAAAGGTGTGATGAGTTTGCAATACATTTTTACGGTAAAAGAAAAGCAAACCCAGTTCAGAATATCCAGAATTTCAAATGTTGCATCATCCATCAAACAAATCATCTAGTCACAAGATGGAAGAACCAGTGTTTAAATACCTATTTCTTCTATTTCGTATTTGTGGTATACTAGAAACGGATAACGCTTCTATTAATGCAGGCTTTTATTTCAAGAGAGCGTTCGTCTTAATCACTAATATTATTCTGCTTGTCATTGTCGTACTTGGGAGTGCTTTTGTCGTATTTATTATGAATTATTCAACATCCAGTAGAGCCAATGTTGTAGGGATGACATTGATTTTACATAGATGGGTCTTATGTTCTCGCATTGGCAAATTGCACAAGTTGTCTTTTCGGATAGTGAAGTTATTTAAAAATTGGAATCTTCGTTCCGAAAATCTCAGTCATAAGTCTATTTATGGTTTGTTTTGCATCATTATATTATTGTTTGTCTTTTTATGTACTTGCTGCATAGCGATGGCTAAATCTTTTCAGAACGGTATAGTCATACTTTCACCTGATTTTAAACTAATATTGGCTGTTATTTCATCAAGTGTAATGCCGCTCGTAATGTTGTTTCCGGCCTATATCTTTGCTATATACTACACAGTTATATGTCGATATCTGAGTAATATACTGAAGAATTTCTTAAAGACTTTCGGAGCTATCACCAACCCCAATTATGTTGTTACTGTGAAGCAGTACTTATTGATAAGGAAACTAGTCATGGAAGCCGACTCAGAACTGTCTGTTCTCATGTTTATTTCAACCTTATTTAACTCCTGCTCTCTATATGTTGGTATCACATGCCTACTCCATCCTGGTGATTATCTATCACTTGGAGGAATTAGTGCAGTGCTGGCAGTATGGATTTTATTCGCAATAAGTTTTACTTCTTTTTGTGATGTCAAAACTGGCTCCTCCATTCACGAATTATCATCGAGTACATGGGACAAAGTGCAACAACTGATCCATGCAGGAGAAAAACTAACGTCATCTCAAAAGCGCTTGTTAAATGTTGTAGAAAAGGATCTAACCATGACAGTTTGGAAAGTAACATCTGTGAAAAGAAGTTTCATACTTGCTACACTGGGAACCATTGTGACCTACAGTATTTTAGTTGATAATTTGTAAAAATTTGTAAGAGGACTGTCTTTTACATTAAAGCGTTTTCTCTTGAAAAAATTCTTCATTGTTATCAATTTTTAATTTGTAGAAAAATTTTAAATGGTCTTTGGTACAATACCTGATTTTAGTTATGTTACTTGTTATATATGCTTTGCTAGCCTATATAACATATGATAGCCTATATATATATATGCTTTGCTAGCCTAAATACATATAGCCTACCATATATATATATAGGCTAGCACACATGATTTTGTTTTGGGAAGGCAACAAATTAAAGCTTACCCGTTAATAGCCCATACTGAATAATAAACACTAGAACAGGTATCTGAAATCGAAATTCCATATTTTAATTATTTTATTAATAATTTTTACATTGCCCTCATTTAGTTCAAATATATAAAAAAGAGAACATTAAAAACTAAGGAGTACTGAACAAAAAATAAAAACTTAATTTCTGAAAAATTATATAAGCAAATTATAAATTAAAATTCAATTTTATTTTTCTTTCGCTATCTCATCGATTGTATCGCTTTATGTCAACTACAATATTTCGGTGAATATTTAATAAAACTAAATCAGAAAAAACACTGGCTCCAACAACAAATTTTCCGCGATAATAAAATTGGCTCTGATAAGAAAAATACTAATTCACTGAAATACTAATTATTTAACAATAAAGAATTGGGACTAAATAATCAAAGCCACGGTGATTTCTCTTTTCTTCTGTCTGTCTAGCGCCGGCGATTTTCGTGCTACAGGTACGTTTCTAGCTCTATTTATGACTTTCAAATACAGAGATCACATTCCAATAAAAAAAAAGTAGGTGTTGCCATTTAAAATTTTCGAAATTTAATCGCTTTTGTCATAAATGTTAGAGTTTAATAACTGTTTTTCATTTAATTCTTGAGATTATACCTCAAAATAACTTAAATCAAAATTTATTGATTTTCTGTGAATGGTATGAAAGCTAGGAGGTCATATATTGGGATAGTTTTTTTTATAATCCTATCACATAGATATAAAACAGTGTAAGAAACCAATAGTCTTGGGCATCAACAAATAACTAATAAATTAATTATAATATTTTGCAGATAGTTTATCAAAGATTACATATCAGCAAGAATTAAAAACCGTGTTATTCCTGATCACTAAATGACTGATCCAAGTCATAACAAATCTAGCGACACATTCCAATAACACGGTGGAAGATACCATTATTTTAAAAGCTGTACGGAATAAAAGAAAATTCGGTAGTATTTTTCTTAGAAGGTTAGTCTAAGCTAATTTTTTATAAGAAAATTTGAGTCACGTGATACAACTACGTAACTGTTTATGATATCCAATAGAAGGGAAGAAATATGCGGTTTATTTTTTGAAAACCTTTCAACGCATAATTGGTGAGATGATAATGCTGTTAGGAAAGTAATTCGTTGACGATATAATTAGTAGTTTGTGTGGTAATTTTCAGAAAGTGGAAACTTATTGACCACTGTAGGACATTCAACACTATACTTTCGCAATACTTTTTACTTTATTAATTAACAACATGAGAAAATATCCAAAATATGGTGGAAGCACGATATATACATATGTAAGTAAACGTTGGGTCATATATGTTTATGGTCTTGATTCAATGTTGTTTCAGGGTAGTACTGAATTATTTCTTTTAATATTGTAAGAGATGTTCAGCTATCACATTTATAAAAATTTGGTAAGACAGCACTGCACAACTGCAACACATAACACACGAAATAAAAATAAATGACAAGTATTTACTACGAACTGGCGTTTTTAAATGATTTACAAAATCATCTTAAAAAGCCAGTTCGTTCTTTATACCTTCCATAATGCCTGGATCTCTCGACTGTTATGCCCTCTGTACTGCTTGGAACTATTCACTCTACTCCCTGTACACCCCTTTATTATTATCTCCCGTTACCGGTTCCAAAGTCTAAAGGACAAAAAAAAAAAAAAAAAAAAAAAAAAAAAACGTGCGAAGTCCAAAGTCGAATGTAAGGGTCAACCCATACTTGAGAAGAGGATCTATAAACCTTTTAACTTTTCGCCGTTGGCTAAGTTTGTTCTGAGAATGCATAGTGGGTCCGTACTATATATATATATATATATATATATATATGTGTGTGTGTGTGTGTGTGTGTGTGTGTGTGTGTGTGTGTGTGTATGTGTGTGTGTATGATTTATGGAACATAAATATTTTTAGTCCAGGCAATAAAGACTAAAATAAAATCTTTTAGGTAACTATACTTACTTAAAAATTTAGTTATAAGTATTTTACACCTTTAAATATTTTGCAATCATGACTTCTTAAGAACTATTTTTAATTTTAAAACGTACTTTTTGTAGATTATTTAAAAGTCACTCTTAAAATATATATCATATGGGTAGAATCTTGAAGATAAGAAGAAAAAAATCTTGATTAGAAAGGGTTTATTTGTTTACTGTTTTGTTGTAATAAAAGATATTAATTATGTGAGTTTATAAAATATGAAGAATAAAAATAAATCATTTTGTAGAAAATTTACATAAACAAGGAATAATCTTTTCAATATTAGTTTTTAGCACCTGAAAAGAAATCGATTTCTCATTTAATGATACGAAAATCATATTTGCTTTGTTGATTTTTCTATTATTTTACAAAGATATATTTTAAAAAGCTCTTAAGTCGTCTTTAAATTGTTTTTTCGTTGCTATGACTATATTTGACGAGAAGAAGGTAACAGCCATTTAAGTCATTTAAAAGAGAAACTTACATTCTTATTCTTCTGGCCCTCATTTCTAAGAATGAGAGCCACTAAGGTGTGATGAGTTTGCAATACATTTTTACGACAAAAGAAAAAGCAGAGCCCACTTCAGAATATCTTAAATTTCAAATGTTGCATGATCCATCAAAGAAATCATCTAGTCACAAGATGGAGGAACCAATGTTTAAATACATATTTCTGCTATTTCGTATTTGTGGTGTACTAGAAACAGATAACGATTCTATTAATGCATGTTTTTATTTCAAGAAAGCGTTCGTGTTTATCATTAATATTATTCTGCTTGTCATTGTAGTATGTGCAACTGCTTTTTCTCGTATTTACTATGAACTATTCAACATCCAGTAGAGGCAATATAGTAGGGATAGCATTGATTTTACATAGATGGGTCTTATGTTCTCGCATTCGCAAACTGCACAAAGTTGTCTTTTCGGATAGTGAAATTATTTAAAAATTGGAATATTCATTCTGAAAATCTCAGTCATAAGTCCATTTATGGTTGGTATTTTATCACTATATTGCTATTTTCCATGTTTTGTACTTGCTGCACAATTGTGGGTAAATCTCTTCAGGATGATATAGTCATACTTTCTCCTTATCTTAAACTAATATTGGCTGTTATTTCAGCAAGCGTAATGCCGCTCGTAATGCTGTTTCCAGCCTACGTCTTTGCTATATACTATACAGTTATATGCCAATATCTGAGTAATATACTGAAGAATTTCATGAAGACTTTCGGAACTATCACCAACCCCAATTATGTTGTTACTGTGAAGCAGTACTTATTGATAAGGAAACTAGTCATGGAAGCCGACTCAGAACTGTCTGTTCTCATGTTTACTTCAACCTTATTTAACTCATGTTCCTTGTATTTTGGTATCACATGCCTACTCCATCCAGATGATTATCTATCACTTGGAGGAAATAGTGCAGTGCTGACAGTATGGATTTTATTCGCAACAAGTTTTACTGCATTTTTTGTGATGTCAAAGACTGGCTCCTCCATTCACGAATTATCATCGAGTATATGGGACAAAGTGCAACAACTGATCCCTGCAGGACAAGAACTGACGGCATCTCAAAAGCGATTATTGAGCGTTGTAGAAAAGGAACTGACCATGACAGTTTGGAAAGTAGCATCTGTTAAAAGAAGTTTCATACTCGCTACTCTGGGAACCATTTTTGACCTACAGTATTTTAGTTGATAATCTGTAAAGATTTGATGCTCTTCAGACGAGAGGATAGACTTTTAGTCAATTTTTAATTTGTAGAAAAATTTTAAATGGTCTTTGATACAATACCTGACTTTAATTGTTATCCCTTAAAAGTAACAGAATTGGTGCCAATGCTGTTATACAGAAGGTTTAAATGTTTGGTAAGCATTGTAAAAAGAGACAGTTATATAAACAAGAAAAATAGATTCACTAAAGAAAATAAACAATATTCAGGATATTCTGAAGTTATTGATTTACTTTTTATTAAAATCTCACAATATATATATATAAATATTTGTATATGTATAAAAAGGCTAGCACCATGGATTTTGTTTTGGGGAGCAACAGATTAAAGTGTACCCGTTAATGAAAGTTCAATAGATCATATTAAAGTGTAAACATTAGAAAAGATATCTGAAGGTGAAATGCCATATATTAGTTATTTCATTAATAATTTTTACATTTCATTCATTTTGTTCAAAAATATAAAAGAGCGAACATTAAAACTAAGGACTATTGCACAAAAAAAAAAAATTAAAATTTAACTAAAATAAAATAATTATAATTATTTAATAGTTATAATAATTAGTACTAATAATAATTATTATTCATTATAATAATTAATATTTATAATAATTAAGAATAATGCTATAAGTTTAATTATTAAGTAATAGTTATTTAAATAAACGCAATTCTAAAAAAAAAAATATATATATAAGCAAATCATAGATTAAAATTCAATCTTCTGTATTTTTAAATTATTTAATTTGCCCACAATAAAAATTAAATTTAATATTAATGCCCACTGCTGTAGGACATTCTATACTTTATTAATTAACAACATGAGAAAATATCCAAAATATGGTGGAAGTTGGAACCCGATACATATATATATGTCTTTTATTGAACACAAATAATTTTAGTGCACGCAATAAAGACTAAAACGAATTCTTTTAGATAACTATAATTAATTAAAAAAAAAAATTTCGCCATAAGTATTTCCCTACTTTTAAATATTCTGCTTTCAGAACTTCTTAAGAAGTACTTCTAATTTTTTAAAACGAGATGATTGAGTTAATTCCCGTCATAATCGACCGATTTATTCCATAGGATTATTATCTGTTATAGAAAAGACTTTCATACAATTAAATGTATAAATTTTCTTAAATTCTTTTTGAAACTGAAGAAATCCTTTATAGGCGTTGTAGAATTAAATTGGTCCAACAAATCCATTTCTTCTTATGCAATTTTTGAATCATTTTTACTAATAATAGAAAAGCATAGAAATCAATGTGCCAGGATAGTTTGCGCGGTAAAATGATATTATGCCAAAACACTTCACTTGGTTGCCAAATCGACAAATAAACAAACAAAATGGCTGCCGAAGTTCAGTATCATTGTAAAATGTTATTTCGCCAAATTTTACAGCCAAGCAGTGCTATTACGCCAATTTTAGTAGCCAAATAGCTATTACGTCAAAGTTTATTCCTCAAAAGTCTTTGAAGCCAAAAGTTTATTACTTTAACGTCAAATATTATCACCATCGTACCAATATTTTAATCTTTGAAATGCTTTATAGTCAACATTTAGCATTTTATTGCCATACTTTTCACTAAGCAAATTCTGTTATTTGAAGTGCTTTTACGGCAAAAGTTAATTCTTTATCGCTTTATCACCAAACTTTTTCACTAAGCGAATTTTGTTATATGTGCTTTTAAACCAAAAAGTTAATTATCGTTTTATCGCCTAATTTTTCATTAAGCAAATTGTTTTTTGCTTTTACACCAAAAGTTAATGCTTTCTCGTCAAATTTTTTATCACTAAAAAATTTTATCTTTGGAATACTTTTCGCCAAATGTTATCGCTTTTATGCCAAAAGTTACCACTATTATGACAAAAAAAAAAAATTGTGTCTAAATTTAACGCCAATTTATATTGCTTTATCGCCAAAAAGTTTACCACTATTATGGCAAAATCTTAATGTTTTCTTTTTACGCTACTTATTGCCGCTTTAACACCAAAATATATACTTATTTTGCCGATATTTTATTCCTAAAATGCTTTCACACCAAATTATTATGCGAAATTTTATTTTGCTAACTCACAAAAATGTATCGGTTAGACAAAGATAATAATAGTTGTTACGATAAAATTTCGCCAATTTTTTTTTTTTTTTTAAACGTCAGAAAATAAGTCATGTTCTTTACGAAGCCGAATTTGAATCATAAATTAACATTAACAAAAGAGAAAATGAATCATATTAAAAAGAAATTTAACACCTGTCTTCGCATGCTTTATCCCTTCATTAATAGGAATTCCCCCTCTCTATTGAAAATAAATTACTAATCTACATGTACTATATGCGTCCCGTAATAACTTATGCGAGTTCGGTTTGGGGCTTTGCTGCAAGGTATCACATTAATTATATTAAAACATTAAATGAGAGAGAGGAGAGAAAATGAGGGAGTGAAAATAAGAGAGAGAGAGGAAGGGAGACAGAAAGAAATTAAATTTGTTAAATTTTTATTTATATATCTATTTCATCCAATTGTTTTTGTATTTATGTGTTTTTATATTAAGGAGTGTTTGAATTATTTTGTACAACCTATGTAATATGGTGATAACAATAACATTTATTTCATGGAAACAGGATTAATCATTTTCCCTTTAATGCTTATGAGGAGAGTCATTTGGTATAATTTCAAGGATACAGACTGGATCAAAGACGTATATCAAGGACAAAGTGCCGCTATATATACATATATTGTTAAACATAATTGTCAAATAAACCGATGAAATCCGACATCACGTGTATAATAATATTTATATAAAACTTAAAACGTGCTGCAATAAATTTTAATTTGCTGTCACTTTTTGTTTAACTTTTTACGAATGAAACAGAAGTTTATCTAGACTTCAATGGCGATTTTATTCAACATACATCGAACATTTTCTGTTAAGTTAATTTCTGGTAATAATTTTGTTCTATTATTATGCAGACAGTTTAATATTTACTGTACACTTTAGGAGTAAAATTTAGAGCTAAAACTTTCAAATGGATGCCGCACTAAATGTTAAAATTCCATCGTTCTGTTTCAATGGTTACATGATAATTCACAGCTTCATATTATGGGTAAGTTTTCATCAAGTTGTTATACCAAATATATACATATATTTAATTCATGTCTAAATTCAATACGTAAATTTAATTCGAATCTATTATTACTATTTGTATTATTATTATATATAAGGGCGTCAAATTAATTTGGCCCTAGGGAACCATCGAACCTAAATCTGTCACTGCAAGTCCTGGCTTTCTTAGGAAAAGATATTCGAAAAGGAAGTCAGGATTTGGTAGTTTCTTCATTCAAATGCCAGATAGAAATAAAATAAAAGACTTTTCCATTAAATGAATCACCAATGGATTTCCGACAAAGCTACTCTTATGTGAAAGTTTCAATAATTTTTATTTTGCCAATATATTATAGGATTTTTAAGTTCCGGCAAAATTTTAGAATAGGAGCTATTGGGATTTGGGGTCAAAAATGTTTTTCACCAATTGACGGGTGTGATTCTGTGGAGAGAATTGCAACCCTACCACTACAGATATATTTTGAAAAGCTGAATTTGAATTTCAAATAAACAAGTAATATATATATATATAAAAAAACGTTTAAAGTCAATTCCTACTTTTTTTTTTTTTTTCACTCTATTGCAGAAAGTGCTTTATAAATAATTTTCCTTCATTTTTTTTTTAGTTTATCTGGCGCCATCTATTGGTAGATATATGCCACTTAAATCTAAAAAACCTAAAATTAATTATTTAAATTTAATTACTCAATTAATATTTGAAAAACTGTATTAACGTCAAGTGCCTTCTATTACAAGTTTAAAAAATGTATTTGAACTTGAGCGGATGAATAAAAAGTATTTTATGAAAGATTGAAAATTTGAACAAGATATATATAAACAGAGTGTGAACTAATAAAAGGAATTGAAATAAATAAACATTAATAATAATAAAAAAAATGCAGGAATTTTTAGGAAGTTTAATGTAAATAATGAACAAAAAGTCGTAAAAATTTTACCTTCTTGGAGGCCAAACAAATTCACCAAATCCCAACGGCACCCTATTTTTGAGAATTATCCTGAGTTCCTTTTGTTAATTTTGAATAACTTTCTCCGATGTTCCAGGGCCAGGGTGCTCTTTTCCTTTTTATGGGGTCTTAGTGTATCATCTTCTAAACAACTTCTTCTTGGACGATTTTGGACTTCATGCAGCAGGCACAATCACGTACTTGAGCATGAGCGTCGGAACCTTCCTGGTACTCGTGAGCTTCGTCACGAATTTCGTGATAATGTTCCCTAGCACTCGAAATTACGGATTGGTGAGTACAAACTTTATTTGCTACTCAGAAGACATCATAGGAGGAAATATACACCATGTGATATTTTAGTTTATTATTTGGATTACAAATATGGTAGTCTTGTGCAGAATAGCATAATGCGGATGTGAGCATTAAGCTTAAATACCAGTCCAGAAGAAAACGAGTCCAGTTAAAAATCAGTTTGACAGACCCCCTACCAGAAAATGCCTCGACCTCACTCCGGCAAGAATCTGTTTTTTCCGCTCATCAAAGGGACTTCCTTTACGACTAGTTGCCGCTCACAGCCAAAGATAACGAAGGTTGTTTTTCGCAGTCAGACGGACACGTTCGGAACAAAAGCTACTCGCCTCTTATTCGCTCTCGTCTGGACGCTGTTTGAGAGGGAGATCAGTTCGAAATCCGACTAACAAGTGGAAATAAGCCAAGTATCGATGCTGCATATAGCCAAGTTAAACACTGGTTTTGAGCCGGGGCTTATGGAATTTCAATTTTTTTTCTTTTTACGTTGCTGGCACTGTTCTTGACATCTGTGTGAAATTTGTTGTCAAAATATTCATTAGTGTTTGAGTTACGCTCGGCTTTGTGAGACGCTAGAACTGATTCCAGCGATTTTTGAAATGTCTGAATTAATTGAGTGAAGAACTTGTATTGAATTTTGTTTGCGAAAAAGTATAGAATGTTGCAGAAGGCACTCAGTGAGCATACCTATATCGGAAAGAAATGTTTAGAAGTGGTATAAACAGTTCAAAAAGAAGGCAGAGAACGCGATGAAGACGAAGAGCCCTCTGATCGATCACCCACCTCAACCGACGAAGATCACGTCCAAAAATTAAAGATTTGGTACTTACAAACAGTCGATTTACAATTAGAGACCTTGCTGATGATGTTGGAATTTTAAAAGGATGGGTCAATTCCATTTTGGGCCTAAAACGCGTCAAATCTCGATGGGTAGCGAAAACATTGAATGTGCCAGCTCATAAAAAGGAGACCACTCCGGTCATCTTTCAAGGTTGATTGAAGAGATTGAAGTTGCGCTTTGAAGGCCATCCCTGCTGATGACTTTTTAGCATGATTGGGAAAAAAGTTGGCATATGTGCATTATGTCCGGAAGGGATTACTTTGAAGGCGATGAAATAAATTTGGAAGAATGAATAAAGAGCGTTTGAATAAAAATAATAATTGGTCTTACTTTTTGGGCACAGTTATATATATAGTATAACGATTTACCTTAGCTCAACAGAGTATATGTGCTGGTTGTAAATAAATAAAAATATCTTGCTATATCTATACTAACAATCATATACATTAATGTGTCTGAAACTTTAATAATAATCCTATTTTAGTTTTCCTCTGTAGCTCGCCATAGTTTTTGGTTGCACCCTGTTATTCACGATCATGTTTTGCATCATCGGATTCTTCTACACCCCCAACGTGAACGGAGCGTTGCGCGTCGGATTTCGCCAAATCATGAAGAATTACAACGCCAGAAGCCAGATCAACATTTATATAAATGGAATTCACACACAAGTGAGAAAATCTATTCTAAAATAATTGCTACTCACTAAACTGATTATCCTCGATTTTAGAGATCCAACCACTTTTGGCCAAGATAGCATATTTATTAACACAATAATAACATACTTGGCTCTGTCTAAATGATTTTTGTTACAATACCGTATGTTAAAGAAGAGCAGGGCTGAATTTAAAATTGGCACTCATGCATTAAAGTCATGCTCATTCAGTGTAGAAACTTCTATATTATGATTCAACCGTGATACAAATTTTATATATACACTCAAGAGCCAAAACATTATGACCACCTGTCAATAACGAGTTGGCCCACCTTGGGCGCAACACAGCTTCAACCCACCTTGGCATGGATGCCACAAGTCCTTGGTAGATGGTTAAATACCACTTCCACCTGATCACGTGCCTTCCACGTCATCCAGGCGAGTTCATTGAAAAATGTAGGGGTGGTCATAATGTTTTGGCTCTTGAGTGTATATTATGTTTTGTAACATATATTACAAAACATAACATTTTGTAACATATGTGGCGTACCATAAATATTGTTATTAGTGCCATTTTAGAAACATGCTAGGAAAACCAGGCATACGATGTCCTGCAAAGAAAAAAAAAAATGCATTGTAGAAAATTACTTATCGCGAATATATTCTCCATGTTCCAATATATGTGCATACTAATTTTCATGGATATCATTTGAACGGTATATAAGATGAAATGGTGCAGCACCATTTGGTGGCAAGTAACAATGAAGTGGATAGCACGAACATATACTGAATACATATTACCGATTTTCATAGCGATTGGTTGAAAGGTACGGAAGTTGATATACTGTAGCCCCATTTGGTGGCAAGTAACAATGAAGTGGATAGCACGAACATATTTTCCATACTGAATACATATTACCGATTTTCATAGCGATTGGTTGAAAGGTACGGAAGTTGATATACTGTAGCCCCATTTGGTGGCAAGTAACAATGAAGTGGATAGCACGAACATATTTTCCATATTCGAATACATATTACCGATTTTCATAGCGATTGGTTGAAAGGTATGGAAGTTGATATACTGTAGCACCATTTGGTGGCAAGTAACAATGAAGTGGATAGCACGAACATATTTTCCATACTCGAATACATATTACCGATTTTCATAGCGATTGGTTGAAAGGTACGGAAGTTGATATACTGTAGCACCATTTGGTGGCAAGTAACAATGAAGTGGATAGCACGAACATATTTTCCATACTCGAATACATATTACCGATTTTCATAGCGATTGGTTGAAAGGTACGGAAGTTGATATACTGTAGCACCATTTGGTGGCAAGTAACAATGAAGTGGATAGCACGAACATATTTTCCATACTGAATACATATTACTGATTTTCATAGCGATTGGTTGAAAGGTATGGAAGTTGATATACTGTAGCACCATTTGGTGGCAAGTAACAATGAAGTGGATAGCACGAACATATTTTCCATACTCGGGAAGTTGAATACATATTACCGATTTTCATAGCGATTGGTTGAAAGGTACGGAAGTTGATATACTGTAGCACCATTTGGTGGCAAGTAACAATGAAGTGGATAGCACGAACATATTTTCCATACTCGAATACATATTACCGATTTTCATAGCGATTGGTTGAAAGGTACGGAAGTTGATATACTGTAGCACCATTTGGTGGCAAGTAACAATGAAGTGGATAGCACGAACATATTTTCCATACTCGAATACATATTACCGATTTTCATAGCGATTGGTTGAAAGGTACGGAAGTTGATATACTGTAGCACCATTTGGTGGCAAGTAACAATGAAGTGGATAGCACGAACATATTTTCCATACTCGAATACATATTACTGATTTTCATAGCGATTGGTTGAAAGGTACGGAAGTTGATATACTGTAGCACCATTTGGTGGCAAGTAACAATGAAGTGGATAGCACGAACATATTTTCCATACTCGAATACATATTACCGATTTTCATAGCGATTGGTTGAAAGGTACGGAAGTTGATATACTGTAGCCCCATTTGGTGGCAAGTAACAATGAAGTGGATAGCACGAACATATTTTCCATACTCGAATACATATTACCGATTTTCATAGCGATTGGTTGAAAGGTACGGAAGTTGATATACTGTAGCACCATTTGGTGGCAAGTAACAATGAAGTGGATAGCACGAACATATTTTCCATACTCGAATACATATTACCGATTTTCATAGCGATTGGTTGAAAGGTACGGAAGTTGATATACTGTAGCACCATTTGGTGGCAAGTAACAATGAAGTGGATAGCACGAACATATTTTCCATACTCGAATACATATTACCGATTTTCATAGCGATTGGTTGAAAGGTACGGAAGTTGATATACTGTAGCACCATTTGGTGGCAAGTAACAATGAAGTGGATAGCACGAACATATTTTCCATACTCGAATACATATTACCGATTTTCATAGCGATTGGTTGAAAGGTACGGAAGTTGATATACTGTAGCCCCATTTGGTGGCAAGTAACAATGAAGTGGATAGCACGAACATATTTTCCATACTCGAATACATATTACCGATTTTCATAGCGATTGGTTGAAAGGTACGGAAGTTGATATACTGTAGCACCATTTGTGGCAAGTAACAATGAAGTGGATAGCACGAACATATTTTCCATACTCGAATACATATTACCGATTTTCATAGCGATTGGTTGAAAGGTACGGAAGTTGATATACTGTAGCACCATCTGGTGGCGGCTTACAACAAAGAGGATAGCATAAAAACATTCTCCATGTTTTGTAAACACACAAAATATTTCATCAAAATCGGTCATGCCGGATATATACCTCTTCTGATATTTGACTGACCATTTTATCCCCCAAAAAAATCTAATTATTTACAACAAGCAACTTTAACCACGACTTTGAATTACTTTCTGATCCTGCTAATACGAAGCACATTAAAAAAAAAAAAAAAAAGGTTCTTTTCTATGCAGTTACCATAAATTATTGTGATACCACGGACCAATCGATTTGTTCATAGAATTCTGCCACCTGAAAATTCAGCAATATTAATATAGCACTTCATAATCGACAAAACGTTGAAAACATGCCATGTCTTCATGTGAAGGAAAACATGGTAGTCACTGGGAGTTAATCTGAGTAGGAAGAGAGGAAGAGATAATGGATCAATTCTCTTCGGAAATTTTTAATCGCCTGTTTATTAAGAGCAACTTTGAGTGGACACTTATTGTCTTCAACGAGAAAATTCCACATCTCGATATCAAAACGTCACTGTTCTAAAAGGCACGATTTAGCTAACAAAAAGCTTCGCAATCAATTTCCAATGTGATGGCTCTTTCTCATTATTTGAAATCCACAATGAACATACATCTGTTGTCATGGTTTTCCGTGAAGATTGTGTTTGGTTACAAATTTTCACTTTGGTGCCATTGCAAAGATTATTGTTGTGTTCCCACATTGACGCACAATATCTATGTTTCGTCACCAGTCACTATGTACGAAATTAATTCATTGTCTCCCTCTCGTAATGATCAAAATGCATACGCAGATACGATGACCTTCGCTTTGTGATTGTTTGACAATACTCATGTCCACCTGGCAAACTAGATTGCCGTTAACCCTAGGCATTTGTCATAATTCAAATTAACGTTGATATGTTGTTACGTAGTTAAAGAAGATATCGCGAATTGTTACTCATCTTGCACTATTTCAGTCCCAAATCATCAGTTAGAATACAAGGCTTACTTATATACCTTTTCAGAAACACTGGGCACTATAACCAGACATTTCCTTTTCTCTTCATTATAAGATCATTTAATGTCTTCCGAAACCTTTAACAAGGGTTGCTTATTTATGGTCTCGCCATAATAAGCAACCATTCAGGTATTTCCCTTTCTGTATTTGCCAATATAAAAGCAAATATGGAAAGGCAATTTCAGCAATTCATTATAAAGGACACATTTCACACAAAACTTTATTATTTGCAAAACTATTAATTTTTTTTTTTTTTTTGTCTCTTCCTGCAAAAACAAACTTAAGTAAAAAACAAGAAATATAAAATTTTTTTTTACAAGTAAATTCCTACTTTTTTTTCACTATATTGCAGAAAGTCCTTTATAAATAATTTTCAATCATTTTTTTAAGTTTATCTGGCGCCATCTATTGGTAGATACATGCAACTTAAATCTGAAAAAAAAAACTAAAATTAATTAATTAAATTTAATGACTGAATTAATATTTGAAAAAACTGTATTAACATCCAGTGTCCTCCACTACAAGTTTAAAAAATGTATTTGAACTTGAGTGGATGAATAAAAAGCATTTTATGAACGATTAAAAATTTGAACAAGATGTATATAGGGAGAATGTGAGCTAATAGAAGGAATTGAAAAAGAATGTAATTATTAATTTGTAAATGATGCACGATGTCAAAAAACTTTGTTATATATAAATACATATTATATATAATATATATATATAAATAGCGAAGAGTTCATCTAAATTTCATGTTTTTATTTTTTGTTTGTTAAGTTGGTAATCGAAACAACATGGTTGATGTATAATCACATGAAACAAATCACACATTAAGTTGGGCATCGTACTTTAAACATATGCATTGGAAACCGATGCGTATGATTGAAATATTTTGTCCACATATAAGGCAGTAACTAACAGCCTGCTGAGGATTAGGACTTTTTAAATTCTTTCATTACAAAAAAGTCAAGCTTCGTCACTTTGAATCACTTTTTTACAAATTCTTAAATTTTTGATAACTTCTTTTAAGAGATAAGACTTAGAGACACATGAAAATTTATGTACAGGCGAAATCTGTTTTGATGGTTTTAAAAATACAAATAAATTTTCTCACATATCCATAGCTGCAAAAATGGTAAATGTATGCATTTATGCAATTAAAGCCCATTTCTATTAGACGTTTGTTTGGTTGAGATTGCAAAAGTAATAAAGCAAATAATATACGTTATTGTGCATTGTTTTTGACATGAGCCTAAATTATTTATTTGTGCAGTTAAAGTGCTGTGGTAGCGACGACTATACAAGCTGGTTTCAAACGACGTGGGCAGCTGGGCAAGATCCAAGTTCCTGAGAGCTGCTGCAAGAGACTCAAGCAATGCCACAACTTGGAGCCGCTTGTCATAAGTGACATCTACGAAAAGGTGCTAACCTACACTAGCTCCTCTTACTTGTAAATGCATTAAACGAAAAAGACAATGGAGTAATAAACACCAGATTCTCCTTTGAAATGTCACATATGGAGTGCCTGATTAGCAGTCATGTTTCGAAGGCACAAAGTCGCAGGACAAAAACTGTCATTCGCGACATACTTTCTGCAGAAAATCAATTCCCTTACACTAATAAAAACATTAACCAAAAATAATGTGGAAGAGTTTTTTAATGACCAAGACTATTAATTATCATAATTTTCTACCTATGATAGTTCTCACTTTACACTTCTCTGGCAATATTTGAGTAGAAACCATTTTAACAACAATGACCAGACATCAAACAGCTCTTCTACACTTGCTCTATGACCAAGGATCGGATATCTGCCATCAAGGCATCAAACGATTACTGCAACGTGCAGACCAATCATTATAGCAACCATTGCATAAGAGAAATCCAATCACTCTTTTGACATGAGAGAAATTATGTGTCATATTATAATGCTCTTAACAGCCCAGTATAACTTTTATTGATGACCCTCAGAGATATTAAAATGTCTACTTTTCCATTTTATCACCAAAAGTAGATTTTCGCTGGATAAGAAAATCTCAATGGCAGCTAATAGGAATTTCGATCTCCTGCCCACTGACTCCAATTGGTTGGCGATCCATGATGCTAAATTTTACAATCTGAGAAAACCCATGCTTGCATCTTTTTCATAGTATCTCTAAAAGCACAACATTTAAGACTAACTACCAAATACGATGGAAGGTTTTCTAACATGATTTGTGGATGCATATTTTTAACAAAGCTGAATTATAATATGAAGGATGCCAAACAATATAATAACACATTGTAAGGCAATTTATTTGATACTGCATTGAAAATACGAATTGCTTATTTATAGTCTTTTCAGCAAAACAATGGCCCTATACATGTGTCCAATATAATAAGGTTATAGTTTTTGTATAGCATGAAAAATCATAAAACCACCATAATCATCAGGTCTTTTCATTGAGAAAGTAAGCCATCTTTTGAATACACAATAAAAAAAAAAAATATCTATTCTAAATAAGCGAAAAATGGTCAAAAAGTAATATAGAAATACATTTATTTTTTAAAAATTAATTTGTTCGAAATGAATAAATCTAAGTCTTTAAACCTATTGCAAATATTAATGCCTGACAATTAAGAGCTACAATCTAGGCAAAAGAAATGAATACAAAATATTAGTAATAATGTTTCTTATTTTAATTTCTTTTTATACTGTGTAAATATGTTTGACATTATACAATTTTTGCATTTTAATAATAATTGTACACTTTGTGAAATGTTACTATACATACATCTGATATTTCTTTTCATGAGTAGATGCATCATCACTTTTTATTACCCTGTTCACAGAATGTGAACAAGGTAATAACTTTGTTGCTAAAAAACAAGCTTTTGCTCAAATGAAACTTTTACAGTTTTCCAAATTTTTTTTTTTGTGCCCAGCAATAAATATTTGGCTTACTTATTTAACTGACTGCAAGTTCTACAAGTAACTTTACATAATGAGTAAATCCAGGTAATTTCTTTTTAAATAACAAAAACTAATTTATTATTATACTTATAGTTGTGAAACCAGCATTCAATGCTCACAAAGAGGGCAACTATTTTTACATGAAGATTATTCAGAATAAATAAATAAACAAAGCTATTTCTGCCAAGCAAGCAATGCAATCTGCAAAGCAATGTCTGCCAATTATAAGATAATGTCTGACAATAAATATCAAATGTCTGCATTTAACAAATCTTTTTTTTTTTTACAGGGATGTTTCAGAGTGTTTGACAATTACTCTAAAATAGTGGATGGAAGTTACATTGGAACAATAGTAGGTTCTATTGTAATTCAGGTATATATCATAATATTTAAGCATAATATAGATAAAATATTAATTTTTATGAAACTTCATGGTTATTATTATTATTATTATTATTTTTTAGAGTCTTGCTATAGTAGCAGCTATCAAGATGGCATTGAGATACAAAGCTATAAGAGTGATCGATTCTGTTTTACCAATGGTTTAATTCATTTCTAACTTCTTTTTGTAAGAAATAAATAAAAAAAAAAAAAATGTCTATGACTTTTACATTATCAAAGGAGTTTCATATTCTAGCAAATATTTTATAATTAATTTTTGTATGAAGATCATTTCTATTTTGAAAAAAAAAAAAAAAAAAAAAAAAAAAAAAAAATATTATGGAAACTGAAGTAAAGCTGTTTTAGTTTTTATTATAAGTATAAATTCATTTGTTCATCTTAAAGCAATAACTAAAAAAAAACAATTATTAGCTTTGTTTATTTTGATAAGGTTATCATATCACTAACATTTGCAATTTCCATACAACTTTTAAAAAAAAAAAAAATACTGAAATACATTTAAAAGTTAAATTTTGAATCTTTAATTAAGCAATATTTTATTACATTATTAATGCAATGAATCTATATTTTTATGAATAGAATGCAATGTAAAAATTAGAAAAATAGCAATCATTTAAGAATTTTTAATTACAATAATTATGTTAAACATATATTTAGCTAAGAATAGAAGAATGTGATTTAAATTAAAATATAAATTGTCATTTCGAACTGTTGTTCTCCTACAAGCCTTAAAAAATTAAAATATATGAGTTATTTATTATGTAGTAATCATATATTTAGCAATCTTAAATTTGTTCTGAAATAATTTTTTGAATTCAGGAGCAACTGTGATATTATGATGAAATCTAACAATGAATCTTTACCATTATATGTATATATATATATATATATGCAATAATAAAATATAAAAACAAAACAAAAAATAACTAAACATTTAGCAAACTATCAAATTTTTACTACATTTCAGAATATTTTAATTTACATAAAGTAATGCACAGGAAATAAAAATATTTTTTTTATATCACTTTTTGCCTTCCACCATAATGATGTGGTAACCAAACTTTGTCTTAACGGGTGGATCTGTGTAGACAGGGTTTTGTAAATTACTCACTGGAAGAGCAAAAGCAGCGTCTTGAAATGGACCCACCATGCTTCCTCTTATCATCCAACCCAAGTCTCCCTTTAAGAAAAGCAGTTAAATATTATTCTTTCTAATAAATATAATAATAATTTCTTTTTAATCTGCTACATTTGGGACCACTACTGTGCCAGATGAGCAATTTTGTTGGTTTATTGAGTTAGTTTTAAGGGGGGATATGAAAGATAAAGTACTCTAGATAAAAAAATTTAGTCAATTAAAGTGTGTACACATATTAAACATGAAACATTGTACTGGAACCAAAATTGACAGTAAATACAGGGCAGAAATGTGAGCAGCACTGTGTCCCCATTTCTAGCGGTTAAGGTCAACAATCCATACTTAACCCAAAGCCCCTACAAAGCGAAGGCTCAATCAAATGGTTTAAAGAAGTTACTGTAACATCCTTCTATTCATTAATGATAATCAATTCATTTAAATGAAATTCTTTTATAGTAATTTTCTTCTTTTTAAAAAGTATAAAACTATAGTAGGCATAGCTACATTTAGAAATGTAGAATCATGACATAGATAGAATTGACTACAATCATAGATAAGTAATTATTTGATTATGAAAATGATATGAACAATTTAATTGTGTAAATCTGTGAACTATTGGTATTTAAAAAAAATTATATTAATAAGGAATGAGACTATCATTGAACTGCTGTATGTTTGAAATGGACAACAATAAATGAATATTTCTTAAAAATTTATCTAAAAGGTACAAATCATTAATACAGTGTGAATTGCCTAACTAAAATATTCACAACATGAGAAAAAAATGTTAAAAAGAGATTAAATCATTTATAAATGCTCCAAAATTATAATTTACTCTATTTTGCTTTAATAAGATGTTTTATATAAGCCCAAATATATTTATCTAAATAGAATTCAACCTTTTTTTATCTTCTTACTATAATCATTATTTTGTTTATTAGGAAATGTAATTTCTTCTGTAATAAATTTTTCTCATAATTGTTAACAAGCAATTTACAACAGTAAGTATATACTTTTTTCCAAAATGTTCCATTCATATAAAACTTATTGTTGGGACATTTTAACAGGTTCTCTCTCCGCTAACAATAGGGTCAAACTAATCTTTAAGAAAGCCCACTTTTTGAAGAAAAAGTGCAGATCTATTCTAATGATGCGATGAATAGTGGTCCACTTTAAAAATAGCTGGAATGATTGCACGACTGCTCATTCTGTTGTAATAATAATATAAATGAGTCTCTCCCCCCCTTATATCTATTAAATGGACTTGCTAAAACATTTACTTATTTTTCTTTATTTATAGAATTCTATTCTGATTCTTACTGCTCAACTGTATTGCATTTCTGACAACCAGCACAATCGATAACAGTTTTTTACATAAGGATAGGCTATACTAAAGTCAGTATGTTATAGACTTTAATGTTAGAATTTAATTGCCATAAGATATTGACTGTAATTGAACATTAGGAATTTTAAATATAAAATACAAATTTTTATATGATAAAAAGAAAAAAAAAAAAAATTTAACAGGATACAGTTAATATTTTAAATTTTCTTAAGTATACAGTTATTAAAATAATGTGATGAAATAATAAAAATAGTTAAAAGAAAATATTTGAGTAAACTGTTAGAAAGCACATTTTAATTTTTTATAATCTATGTATATTTCATATTTTCAGACAAAAGAAATGCTTTATTGTAGAATTATATTTGCAATAAAAAATTAAGAAATTGATTTAGCATTTTAAACCAGATGATTTGTATAATGACATCAATATTTTTGTAATGATTCTTACATCCTTTTAAGCCGATAACAGAGAAAAACTGGAATAAAATAGCATTTTTAATCATAAGCGAAAGGTAGTTCTAATTTCAAAAATAGGCGATAAATAATGAGTGACTTACACCCTGCCGAGCTTTGTCTTCACTGTAAGTTGCAGCAACTTCATTGAATTTCATTCCAGACTTAATTTTTTCCATTGCCTCTAGAACTTTTGACTGTTTTTCACATAATATGTGCCTCACCTAATTATTTTTAAGAAATAATCATATGTTAAATATCTATTACAACTAAAGAAAAATTACACTAACTATTATTTTCTATTAATAATATTATGAACAGCATAATTAGATTGCTATCAAACATGACCTAACTGCATGACAGTACTATTTACTGTTTATATTTCTTAATGAGCTTATTTTATTTAAAGAATCTATGATTTTGATCAATGAAATGTTGAATGTATTAAATATAATTAATAAAATTTGAAAATTTTCATAAAAAAGCATAATAAAAATTTTCTAGTATTTTTCCTACCTCACTTTTAAATTTTCTATTGAAAAGTTAAATGTACAATACATACCTTTAAAATAAAATCTTTTTTTTTAAATTTAAACAGAAATAAATATCAATAATATAAGAATATTTTAATATGATATGATTTTAATTCAACATTTAACATTATACAGTTAAAAAGAAACGCTTAAAACTTATTTTGAGTGTGTGCCTTGCGATTTATGAAAATTGCTATGAATTAAAATTAAAATTATTTTATTTTTGCTAGAAGCAATAATCATTAAAAAATACATTGTAAAATTATTAATTTTAATAACAAAAAAATTTTGCTTATAAATTTTAATAACTTCAGTAAAATTGTATTAAAAATCATATTATTAAAATTTCTCCAAATTTTTAAAATTTCAAATAGCATTCACTAAGATTTCATTAATATTTTTATCTGATTTAATTCATGAATATGTGTGCATCCTAATTACAATCATATATTTCATTGTAAATTTATGCAAAACCTACCAACTTTTCAAAATGCACTTAGTATTTCAGGTATCAAGAGTTGGAGGTAGGAAGATTTTAATATTTTATTAGACAATAACAATATTCCCTATGATAACTACAAAAACATAGATAAACATTCAAATCTACTTCTTAAAAAAAGAAAACACAATGATGTATTTCTTAGAAAGCTAAACAAAAGTTAACAGCTTTTCTTTTTAGAAAGCTAACAAAAGAAATAAATGATACTTTTTATATTATGATAATTTTATATAAAGTCTTGATTTACAATAAATTTAAATATTAATAAAACACACTTTTGATTAATCAGATTTTTATCTTAGGGAATAAACAAGGATAAAAGTACTGAAAGTTTTAATTAGGTTTTTTTAAAAGTTAATTTATGACATTACATTAAATTTTTATATATACATTAAATTTTTTATTGATATGCTTGCTATCTTGGCACACATCCAGTCAAACTGAATGTATGCTAGCTGTGTTTTTTTCCCCACGGGTTGAAAATCTTTTCTGTCAATTGTTAGAGTCAGACAAGTAAATATAATTTTTAAGAGTGTAAGTGTTTTTTTTTTTTTCATAATTAAAAGAAAATTGGTAATAATAGGAATTCATTTTCATAGTTTCGAGCTTCATATAGCAAGTACAAATATTTGTGTATCAGTTGGCAGATTTGGATTCTATGTGTTTGTCTGATCATCAGTCGTGTTAGTGTGTGTATATTTTACATATGTAAAATAAATGCACTGTTTCGTTAATCGGTACATATTCAATGCTTATGTTTGCCTATATATCTATAGTATATAGATGCAGGTTCTACATACTATATAGATGTATGCTTCAAAAAGAATTTCCTAATTTAAAAAAAAAAATTATCAAAAAACAGAAAGCATGTGTGATTAATAAACAGCCAATAAAATTAGTTACAACTGTAACTAATAGATCTTATTGAAATAAAGGGAGAAATATTCTTTAACTCATAAAGAATTTTCCATTTGTTGGATTTGAAGTTATTTCTGTAATGTCTCAATTAAATAAACACACACAACATACAAATTAATTGATAAATTTCCTGTAGTTTTTAATTTTAATCAAACATCCTTTCAATCACTTCATAAAACTAGATTGCATAAATCTAGCAGCCAATCCACATCAATCACTTCAAAATAAATCAATCTTTCAGACATGGAAGTATTATTTGAGGAATGCAAACATGGAAGAACAGCATGGTGAGGTATCACTTTGAATGGATTAGAATGCATTTAGTAGACTCTATATGCATAACTTAACAACTTCATTTTTTTTTTTCTTATAAAACCATAATTTATTTAATTATTGGTCAAAGTTGTAATTAATTTTGAAATGCATTGTTTTCATTTTTAAAACGAATCCCATAAAACAAATAAAATTTACTCTTCTATTTGCCACTGTTTTAAAGTAATGACATTTCAAAGTTAATTGTTGAAATCCCTTTTGAAATAGGATAAAGAAAAAAATATACATATAAACAAACATACGTACATATGCACTAATCGACATAAATGATAAATGATATGCACACATACAAAATGTATGCATAAACATACATATGATATATAAACAGAAATATATACAAAGTAACATAAGTTTCTATGCAATTAGACAAAAACCAAAATATTCCTACATACATGCATTTATTGGGTTTTAGAGCCAGATAGATGAATCTGTATGTATGCAAGTATGAGTAAATAAAAGACTACTTATGCAAACATATACATGCATGTAATATTTCTTTACGTAATTAATGGGCATAATTTTTCAAAGCATTAAACTCTTTCAAGAGAAGGTGATTTCTTTGGGGGTACTCCTTAAACACATCACACTTACTTAAAAACAAATAATAAAGACCCTATTTATTAGAAAGGGTGATTTTGAATTGTCAAAAGGCAAATCTGATTTTAAAACGAGTGAATGGAGATGCAAGAAACTAAATATATCAAAATATACTTGCCTTTACAGACGTACCGCCTTTGCTCTGTTTTGGAGCATTACTTTCTTTAGATTCAGCTCCACCGCCTCCTTTGCCTTTACCTTGTGATTTTCCTTTAGGTGCCATAATAATTATAGCTAAAAGTCAATACACAATTTAAAATCACACAAGCAGGTAAACAAATCAAATGTGTTTCTTACAAGCAATACAGTCATAGTTATACTCTTAACAGTTGGCGAAAATATCTCGAAAATTTTTTTAGTTACTTCCTCGTCTGAAAATTTTATTTTTATGTCTAATGGCCGTTTTAGATCTTTGAGTGGAATTAAATTAAAATAAAATTTCTAATGGGAAATAGAAATAATTTTTTTTATAAAAAATAAATAAGTAAATAAATAAAAAAACATTATCTAAACTTGTTTTGACATTTCGAAACCGGATGCGATGCTCTATCGATGCGTGCATAGTTTCGATTTCAAAATTAATCGTTTCCGTATGTCCTGAGGAAATGTGATTGCTTGTACGTCAACATTAGCTGAAGTTGACAGTTCGCTCGGGATACTACGAAGTGGTTTAAACACTGTTGGATTACTGACTTGTCCAATTTACATTTTTCTCGTAATGTTTTGTATCATCAGACAATGTTTCAAATATCGGTAGAATGTCAAATCGTCCCGAAAGAAAATGAAAACCAGCATTTCCATTCAGGCAAGTGATCTGACAGGTCTACTTTTTACGTGACACGTACTGAATTAAACTTTTAACATCTGCCTTATGTATGGTGGTTGTCATGTTTTAATTCAGTAGCATTTATGTTCCTTAATATTTAATAACAAGTACCATCATGTATCATTTTAAATACTTAGAGAAATATGAAACAATATGCGACAGATAGACCGTTGTTTAGCAACCAGCTGTTGAACTATATGTCAAATTTTACTTTTATTACAGAGATTCAAATAATTAAATAAATTTCTCATTTATGTTTGGGATATGATTCCCATACAAAAACTCAATTTGATGTTAAAATTTTAAAAAAATCGCTTTAAAATTATTGCCCGGATTTGTATTATTATATTTTGTAATTTACTATTTATTTGTAATTTCATATAATGTACCATTAATTTCCATTTTATTTTTTTTTATTCAACTAAAAAACTTTTCTGAAAATATAGTAGATACATTTTTAATGAAGAAATCCTTTTGCCTATAGTTTTATTTCCTTTGATTCTATCTTATTTTATGATAAAATAATGTAATCAAATTGAAAAAAAAAAATGAATTTATTTTCCTTAAATTATTTCAAAGCAAAATTCATAAATTATTTGTTTACAAACCTTTCAATTGTTATAAAATATTAGCCAAACATATAATTAAAAAATCTTCCATTTAATATCTTTTATTTTAAAAGCATATGGTGTCTTTGAAATATTTTATTCTTGTTATTTAGTGAAAGGTTTTACAAATTTCTAGTACATTTTAATAATAAACCAATAAAATTAAAAGAATATGCTAGTTTGATCAAGTAGAAGAAAAAAAAATCAAGGTATTGTTATGCTTATGTAGCTTTTTAAGTATTTTGCTCAATAGTTTATAAATTTCAAATTTCTATGAAAGCTTCATCATTATATATATGTAATCTCATAAATAGTATGAGGTTACTTTTCCTTACAGAAAAAGACTTAATAATTCAGTATAGTTAAAATTATATAGAAATAGATATTTACATTTTTAGTATAAAATAAATTTTTTTGAAAAATTTAATTTTTTTTAAAACTTATGTTTAAAGTAATTATCTAAATTTGCTCCAGGACATCTATAATTTTTTTTCTTCTCAATTTTGTTTTCCAATAAAAAAATGTCAATATTAAATATATATATATTTATAAAACTTTTTTAAAAAGTTTTTATTATATCCAAAAGAAAATATGCCATTTTGTTTCAGAATTTTTTGCTTTGAAGTCAAAATGTAAAATTCAATTTAATGAAACATTTTTTATAAAAATATTTACACACATGAAATAATCAGATAAATGAAAATAATAAGTCTTGGAACTAGTCATGAAGGAATGTATCAATTTGAAAATTTTTATTAGAATCTCTTCTGATTATCATATAGAGATATATTCTATTAATTTCTTCTGTTGGAATTAAATATAATTAATTAATTTCTTTTGTGTAGTTTTTAAACTTTGCTTTTATAAATAAATAAAAAGGAATTTGTCATGTTATGAACCTAGTTTAGCAAGACATAAATTTAAACTCTGGTAAAAGAAAATATTTGTTACTTCTGTAGAAAAGAAATGAACATTCTATGAAACTGAATGATCACTGATGATTTTCATTCAAAATGTTTTTATTACTGTGAGGATCTTTTATAAATCAAATTACATCTGTAGTATTTCTCATTCTAATGTTTTTTTTAAAAATCTTTATATATATATAAGTAGTCTAATTAAAAACATCAGTAAAATATAATTTTAAAAATGATCTTGTATTTTTGTAGATCAAATATTATTTTAATCTTTATGTATCATTCCAGGACAACATTAAAAGAACTTCCTTCAGAAGTAATATTGTCCTCCAGTAATGGCCACTGCTGCAGATATAACCATATCTTTGGATAATCAAAATCAAGATGTTACCCCAAAAGCTTGTGAAGATGCCAAAAGTTGTAGTACAACAAATAGTAATGATGCAACAGAATCAAAAAACAGACACTGGTGCTGTGGACAAAAATCAGAACAAGATTAAGTCGACTGAAGATCCAGTGACTTCTGAAGGAAGTGATAATCCAAGTGAACATTCCAATTCTAGACCTAGTACTTCAAATATTCATGTCCTCGAAGAACATCGACTCAATGGAGTGAAACATTTGCCCAGCAATTCCAAGTTCAATGTCTTGGGAAATTCATTCCCTTTAACACCCGAGTCATGGACAGTCACCAGTGATAGCCAAATTTGGCTAGAATGTTGCCAGAACAGTTTTAGAGCTTGCGGTGGAAATGTTAGAAGTTTCCAGCCACATTCTTCTAAAATCAATAGCAATCATGGTAATTCCCCAAATCACTTCTTTTCTCCTATGCAAGGAAACTCTACATGTCCCCAAGGACATCGTAACTCCAATTCAATGAATTATAATCGTAATTCTCAATATGTTGTTCATTTACATGTCAATCCTGGAGAAACAATATCATTTGACATGGGAGATCATGTGCAATTGATTCAAGGTACTTATTTATCATGTATTTTTAGCCATGAATGAAATTTAAATTAATTAGAATATTTTGTATTGATTTGTAATAAAGAATAGTTTTTTTAAGGATGTTTCAGCAAATTGAAAAATAAAATTATTAGTTTATATGTATATATATAAATATATAAGTGTGTGTACAGGGTCATTCTATAGTTATGGGATCATGGGACAAACTTTGAGGGATTTTATAACTTATTGAAACATACATTTTTTTGTATAAGAATATATGTTTGGAAGTGACATGTTGAGGCATGAACACACAAAAAAATGACACAGAAAAGAAAACATTGTTTCACATCATTAAGTCCTTCTTTGATTCAATGTTTACAAGAAATGCTGAAAATTACAACCACCAACTGTAATACATGCTTTATAGTGTCAAGGAGGGATTGACGAACAGCTCCATAGATGTAGCACATTTTGCACATGCTTGCAGCCACAATGGATAGTCGAGTAAGGAGGTCCTCAGTTGGATCGTAAACAAAATACAGAGTAAGAATTAAATATAGAATGCTCATCAGGGTTGCCAGCCAGAGGAATTGAAACTTATCATGCGATTGGGCATTGTGCTTGGTTGACAAAAATTTAAAAGCATGTTTGTGACTCAATGAGTCACTTCCAACAAAACATTCCTATATATATATATATATATGTAATGTTTTAGTAGGCTGCACCATTTCTCAAAGTTTTTCCTATGATCATTAAATTTTAAGTTCTTGGAAAGAAAAAAAAAAAAAAAGACTTTTAGCTTTTTGGTGTAATTATTTATGAAGACATCTACCATTAAAATCTAATTACGCAACGAACAGTGATCTCACATTTAAAATAAAAATTATATGTTTCATTACACATAGAATTTTGTTTTCATATAAATGTATGTGATGCTATTGCTTACATATAAAATGCAATATTCGTTTTTTATATTCCAAAAGTTTGATGATTGTTATAATAATTCATTTTCTATGACATTTAGCTCTAACTTTAGTAATTTAGATCTGTAAGCAGTGGTAATAGTAATAATTAGATCAGTAAGCAGTAGTTCTAATAATTTAGATCTAGATTATATTCGAGAATATTTTCTTCATTGTCAGAATATTACATAACACAGTAATCTGACAGTAAAGTTAACTAACAACAGCATGCCTTCTCTCATTATATCTCCCTTTAATGAATTATTGCTAAGAAATACAGAATATTAAAGCACATGCAATTGAAGTTTTAAATTCAAACAGTTCGAAAAAATATTTATGACATGGTAAGCAATTTTTAAGTGTATTTTAATTTAGAGTTTTAATTAAAAATATAATTAGGGGCATATAAATTATTCTAGAATTAATTAAGTGGAATTTTTTAATTATAAGGAATTCTTATATATGAAACTGCAAATGGTGTAATATTTTTGGATATTATTTTTGTACATTGAGATTTTTGTATTTAAACTAATGAAAATCTTATTAATTTTCCATATTTGATAAAAAATGTTGCCATCAAGTATTAACAATTACTTTATTGTTTTTTTTTTCCTAGGTCCTGCTACAGTTCGCATGGTTTCTAGCAATAATACTCCTCCTGTGCCAATGCCTGTGCAAGTACCTCCTGGCCACATGGTACAACAGATAGTAGACGAACATGGTACTTTGCGACACATCATTCTCTCTCCACAACCTCCAGTGGCTGTTTCAGTGGGGAATCCATATGTAAGGAAATTTTTATGAATTCAAATAATAGTTATTTATTGATTTATTTAGCATGAGAAAAATAATAGTGTGATTGTTAAGAATAATAATCATTTCTTTAGTGGTGATTGTGCTCATTAGATTCAAATAGTAAGAATGTAACATTTACATTTCACAAGTATAAACAAAATATTTTATTGAATAAGATGAAATAAACTTATTAAAAAAAGGTAGAAAGCAATTTATCAGACATTCACGTTTATATGACAATGTAATAATTGCTTAACCCTTGTTAGATTAGCTGCATGAGCAACTTTATCACACTAAATATTTAGATTTTTCCTAGATAAATATTCCAATTAAACCATCCTTTTTTATGTCAGTCTTATAATTGTACAGATATTAGATGGAAATAAAAACTGAATGAAAATAGATATTTATGAAGTAATATTCTTTCACTAATAGATAATTTTCTTATTTATTAATATATATATATATATATATATAAACACTTTAAAAAAGTAAATAGTAAATTAAAAAGAAACTAATAAAATTTTGTAAAAATTGAAATAAAAATGAATGATGAAATAAAGCAATTATAGAGAAAATAAAATAATTTAATTATCGATGCATAATTGGCTTAAATTAATACAATATAAATATATGTATTGTACATAAGTGATCGATTTTAAATAAGTTTTTATAAGTAAGAATATTGCTAATGCTTATAGTTTTATTATTAAAGCATGTATTTCAAATTTTTTTTTCGTCATAGATATGAAATCTAGACAATATGCCAAAGTTTTTAGACAACATAATATGTTAGTTTTTGAAGTAAAAATTGGCTACTTAATGTAATATTAATATGTTGTGAAATTTAATCAAGTATTATTTAAAAAGCAATGCTGTAGAAATGTTATTGAATTGTGTTTGAATCAATTTTTTTCTATTTTCTAGAATTAAAGGTAAAATTAAAATCAAGCTATTTGTTACTTTCAACAAATAGCTTGATCATTTTACAATTTCAGCATAGAAAAATTGAAATAATTATAAAATTTTTATTTATTTATGAAATGTAACTTATGTAAACCACATAAATATTATTTTGTTTGAATATTTAGTTGAATAAAAAAAAAAAAAGGATATATGGGCGCAAAAATATGGGCCATTAGGATTTGGCAATTCTTTTGTGGTGCCAACTCGGTATTAGTCACCAAATGTGGTAACCTGGGTTTCTTGTACTGTTTGCAATTCACATCATTTACAATTGCAACCTGTTACTTTGCACTGTCAAAAGATTTTTTGACAGCAAATTCCAATGTCCCATATTCTGTGATTTTACCTAAAAAAGTAAAAATAGTTAATTTTTAAAATGATTACGATAAATACTGAAGGGCGGAAAATTGGTACAAAGCAATATGAAATCAAGAAGATGTTAAAATAAGTAGATGTATCATTTTATCAGAAAGTTTTAAAAATGTTTATTTTTAGAAAATAATGCAATACTTAATTATCATAATTTTCAGAGCAATATAACTGTCAGGCATAATTTTTTTGTCCCAAAATATAAAAGACTTTATATAAACTGCAGCCATTTCGTGTCTGTTTTTTTTTTTTTTTTTGCATAAAATTAAATAGTGTTTCAGTTTTAAAAAGCATTTTTGATGTCACAATTATATTTAAAAAAAATGCATTCTTTTAATATAATTATAGCATTTAATATTTTTGTCAACATATTTTTTAAGATAATAAAAATTGAGAACAAAAATATCCATTTAAAAACGATTGTAAAAATAAAAGATACTATATTTTTCTGATGATTTGTATTCTTTGTTTACTAGATAGATGGAAATCTTAATTAAAATCACAAGTATTAATTTGGTTTCCATAAAGTGTTTTCAATTCTTAATATTTAAAATACAGTTTATTTTTCTCTGATACAAGGGTTTTATTTTTTCACTTTTTGTTGGCAAATAACACTTTTAGGTAATGGATTTTTATGAAATTTCTGGGAAAGAAAAAAAAAAAAAAAAAAAAAGCCTGCAGATTGTATGCAGTGGCTTATAATCTCCTCTGAAAAGTTTTGTTTCTTCTACTATATGATCTCGGAATTATAGCAGGAAATGTATGATAATTAAATTCTGTAATTTACATTTAAGCTAAAATCAATGTAATTAAAAGATTTTGAAATATATAAATTTCTTAATTTTTAAAATATAAAGTAAATTGCAGTTTCTGACATTAAAAAGACATGGGTTTTTGATTCAATATACTGTATTAATAGTGTTGATTTTTATGGTATTCTATTTATTATTTTTAGGCATTTATGTAATATTTTTTCCTTCTTAAATTATTAACAAATCTTCATTTTTTTTTATGCAGTAAATTTTTCATTAATATATTAGTGTATATTTTTATTTTCTCATATATTTAATAGTTGAATTGAAGTCTTTACATTTTTAAATGCAAAGTGGAAAATGACTGTCAGCAATGGATTTTTTTACATATTCCAATTGATTAAAGGCAAAAAGAATATTTATTGAGAGGTTTTCAGACATTAGAGAACTAGTTATAGCATTTGCCACATAATCTATTCACTCTTGAGTCAAGACACAGTTGCACAAAACAATGTTTTTTAGAATTATTTTCCCTACATATGCATAAATATGAATATTTTTTTGAAGCAACTGTAAATTAATTATTTTAAATTGTATTTTACAAAATATTAATTTATTTGAAGAATTATTTTCAACAACTTATTAATGGAATTTCTTTCCTATTTTATTGCATATAAAAATGTCAAAATAATTTTTAAAAAAAGTAACTGATTTAAAGTAATTCAACTTCAAAAATTAATTTTAATGTAAGTTAGAAATTTCAGATATAAAATTTATATTTCTCAACCTTGATTCAAATAATAATAATAATATATATATTTTAAAATAATTTTTACATACATACAATCTACTAAATAAATAGAAAAATTAGTAGTAAATATCAGAAAATTACAACTTAAAGTAGAAATTATGAAACATGGTAGCATCTAACAGCAAACTGAACATTAGATTCTGTAAAAAAAAAAATTATTAAATACTAAGCAATTGAAGAATATATTATGAGAGTTACATAAATACCGATATTATTTTACGCAAATAAATAAACAATTAAAAAAGGTTAAAAGGAAATACACAACTCATCCATTCTAATTAAAAAGCTTAAATTAAAAAAAAAAAAAAAACACGAAACAATATTCATAGAAATAAGTTGATTTTATTCGAAGTTAACAAAATATTCATAAAATTTACTAACGTATTTTCATTTTTCTTCGTAAATATTGTTCTAATTCCGAATTGTCTGATTAGAAATGAATATTTTTCGTAACGAAAAAAAAAACAACATTATTTTAAAATCTCGCTTTGAAGTATCAATGTTTTATTTCTCGTTTCTAACTGGAAAAGAAAAATATTAGAAAATTACTGCCTTACCATTGGTTGTATCATCGCCTAGGTAACATTTATTTCACAGTTACAGTTAATTGAATTTCGAAATTTTGCGTTCGTTGCATTTTTATTAATTGTTTTTACTATAATCGTATGAGCTTTATAAAACCAACAAAATTATTTTACTTCTTATTAAGGTATTTAAAATAGTATGATAATTTTTAGATTTAATTTTGCATAGAAAATTAATTTTACGCAATGCAGTAAAAATAGAGATTAACAACTTATCTTTACTCTAATATTGTCGGCAGTGAATCGACAGCTGTTGATAAACAAATAAAAACAATGGTACACGTAATTCATATTGATGTTGACGTTTATGAAGCATTTTTGTGTTGATACATTTTAGTTTCACTTCTAATTATATCCAAAAAATATAAAGACGGAAAAAATATTTTTCGTAAAATATTGGTGGTAGTCATATTTTGCATTAAATTGTATGTTTTGTAAGTACTATTTTTTTATATAATCATAAAAAAATAAACTATCCATATTTTGCCATTGTAAATATTTTGACAATTACTCTGTGTTTGGGTAATAAAATTTATTGTTTGAAATCATCAAATATAATAATTCTTTATTGTTATTTTTAATATTTTTTTAAAAAATTAAATTTAAATTTATCAAGAAAATAATTATGAGCTTGCACGCGAAATACATTTTTTTCTTTTATATTATGGATATAAAACTTTTATTTATGAAAGATATATTTCGTTTAAGAAAGATTTTGTAAATAATGTTTTAAGTAAATGTTCTAAAATTTGATATTTTTTGATACATAAACATTTTTTCTAAATTATTCTAATTGCACTAGCATTTATTCTAATAAATAACTAATACATGCAGAAGTATGGAAATTTTGTTTATTAAATGTTGATATTTACTTTGTGTATAGAATTTGAAAGAGTATTATTATTGGATATATCATGCATTATTATTAAGACATTTAATAAATAAATTAAAAAAAAAAAAAAAGATGCTTAAAATTTGTTTGATCCTTAATTAGATTATTTGAGACTTTTATTATGTCTTCTATTTGGTATATTTATAATTTTTACAGATTAATCCCTATATTATATCATGCAATTTTTAATTGGCTTTCATTTTATTTAAATTGACTATTTTTTCAGTGGTGCCTTTAATGAAAATAAAACAATATATATTGTCATATAATTAATGAATGATACATTTGTACAATATAAATAAACTATAACTGTATTTTTGGTTGCCTTAGATTTTCTTGGTGTGGATTTTAAGTTGCTATTATATGGATTATCAGTTTTTTTTACATGTCTTCTTACAATTTTTTTTTTTTTTTCACAGAATGGGACAGCAAATAACAATGTTCCACCTACTGTAAGTGGCTCTGCACCCTTCTACCTATATCACCACCCTTCATATTCCATTCCATCCCAATTCCCACCTCACATGCAACCAGGGTTGGGACCTCAGGGGCTGCATGCCCACATCGATCCTGCACAACTCCACCAGACTAATGGACATGCTTCTGGTACAGGTAACACTACTGATTGAAATGTATGATAAATTTTCATTTCACTTGAAAGAATAGAATCTTTTATCAAAATGCAAATAATTTTTGTTTATCATTTCTTATATCCTTAAAATTCCTTTTTTTATGTAAATTATAGGTATATTTCTATTAATTATATTTATTTATATATTATTATAATTATATATTTCTTCATGTGTCCAAAAGATATATATATATATATATATATTTTATATCTTACAAGATAAGACTAAATTGTAATGTGATAGAGAAATATCTTTTCTGTTCCTTTTTTTTTTTTTTTTTAAATGGTGTAAAGAAATGGAGTTATAGTTTTATGAGGTGAAAAAAAAAAAAAAAAAAAAAAAAACATGGAAAAGGTTCAGACAATTAAAGTGTTTTCTTCCACATTTTATACTTTGCTATGCATTATACCACATCTTTTATATTTCTGTCCGAAAAATAAATGATGGTTATACCTTATTGTGGTTATAGTCAAAAAATTTTGCATATTTAAAAGTAAATTTAAGAATGTGCATACTAATTGACAATGAACAAATCACATTTAGAAATTAATATAATTATTTATGTTCTTAAAATTAGTTTTCCTTTTTATTAGTTTTTTTTGTTTCACTGCAATGTAGATTATAAAATTTTATACATTTTTCTGTTATAAATATTATTAATAATTCATATATTGAAATAAGTTACAGTTCTTAAGATATTTAAATAAAATTTTTGATAGATCAAAAGATTTATAAATGAGCGAGGAAAAAATAAGCTAAATCTGTAAGCATATATAATATTTTATTGATCATTAATAAACTGGCACTCCTTATTAAAATCGGTTTGACGTTGAATTTATGTTTGGTAAATAGAATTTTAATGTCTTATTAATTTTTAATGATTTTAAATTTGCTTTCTGCCTAATGCTGGTATAATTTTTATATTTGGGAAAAGTTCTTTTAAATTTTATAGATATTGTAGTACAAATTTCCTTATATTCTTAATAATGTATTACTATAAAATCGAAACACAATTATATGTATTAAAACAAATTTTGAATTTTGTATGTCAAAAATTTCTGTTAAATTATATTCAGAATCTTGATACTTTTATAAAAATATATATAAATTTAGAGAAGTGAATATAACTATATGTGTAAATTTAAAAATAGAAATAATGTTAAAACTATACTTTTGCATAAATATTTTTAAAATTAATTTTAATATTATTTCCAATTATTTTATTAGGGATGACTGATTCTTCATATGTGAATTCTTTTAAAGATGAAAGAACTCAAAGACAATTCTTTAAATTAAAAAAGAGATTAGAAGCCCGTCAAAAGGATGTTACTCCTAATCAAGGTATGAATCTTAAATAAACCCATTTGTTTGAGAAAATACATTAAATAGTTTTAAGGGTAATTTTGATCTTTATTTATATTTAAAATAAATATAAATATTTATTATTTTTTATTTGGTATTGCTATTGCAAACTTATCTCTTAAAAGCATAAAAGTGACATGGTGAAAGAAAATAGTTTATTAAAAAATTATTAAAATGTAAAAATAGGCAAAAATTGGTATCATTTTTTAAAAATTGTTTTATGGAATAGGTTGAATAATCTCTTTAAAATTTGTAATTAATATTCTTACTATTTATTATATTTATTAATTATTTACAAATGAAATATATTCTTTTAATTGTTTAATATTATATTAAGAAAATTTCAAAGAAATGATAATCCATTAACATATTTTAATATCAATAAAATTATAAAAATTACTTAAAATTGTATCTTGAAATAAAGATGTACATCATTTATTCCGTTGTTTAGACAACATAGTATAATCTTGTTACTTGATACTACAAATGTGTAATAAAAATAGTGAATTATTTTTTATAGTTCTAAGGATTTTTTTTTTTTATTTGTATTATATAAATTTCATTCATGTTGTGTTTCTTGCAGAGACGTCTGTAAAAATAAATGAAGTTGTACTAAGTGAAAATAGTTCTCCAGTACACAACACTGAAGCAGATAAAAAAAAATCTGAAAAGGTTCTTTTTTAATTTAGCTTTTATAATTTTAACTTAGCTTAGTATTAAATACATTATATATAATATGCGTTGTATATATGGTTTCAATCAACTTTGAAGATTTTATTTCAATAAAAATCTCTCCTTTTGAATATATAAGGAGTTCTTAAGAAACAATAATGATAATTATCATATTTATAAAATAATAGAAATTTGTATGAATTTGCCAATTTTTGAAATTTTTTTTTATAAACTAAATTTGCATTAAAAATGTTCATTTTTTTTTTTTTTTTTTTTTTTTTTTTTTTTTTAGAATCTGAAATAATAGAAAAATTGTCATCAATAAAGCACCATCTGTAAGTATTGTTTTCCTTATTAATGTGGACGATTTTAATTAAAAAATATTTTAAGTTTTTGAAATTTTGTTAAAGTTGTATAATCAAATCGAATCTATAGCTTGTTTATCATAGTTAAATATTTTTTAAAATCTTGCTTTGTTTTTAATGCTTAGTGTTTTATTAAATAATTTTAAGTAATTTTCTGAATTTAAAAAAATATATTAAAGCGGTTTTTAAAGATTCAGTTATATGCTTTTTTTTGTTTTCGCCACTCAAAATTAATGTTGTAGGAGAAAAGTATATAATCTTTATTAAATATTGATTTTATTTTTCTATATTAATTATATGTAAAAAGAATATATTAACAAAAATTTTTAAATATATAAAATTATGAATTATTTAAATGAATTTAAATTGTCACTAATACTGTTACATTTTTATTAATTTGTACATTCATTAGTATCAATATGTATTTTGTGCTTATAGCCAAATGAGTAATAAAAGTATCATAATAGCGAAAATCTGACATTATTAAGTCAATAATTCTTCTAATGAATTTTTTGAATTAATTATTGTTCTTCATCTTAATATGACTTTTTTTATGTATAACTCTCTATTCATCGTGGTTGTATATTTAATCTTATAAATGTAGATCTCTGAAATTACTCTGTAAGTGCCTTGCTAAAATGGGAAGCTCCTGACTTGAGTACAGAAACAAATTGTGATATTGAAAAATCTGATTTAGAATATAATTTATTATTGTGTGATAAAAATTTGAATTCTAAACCTAAGGTGATTTATAGGTAAGTTAAAAGTTTCAATACAGCACTTATATACCTATCGTCTGACTTTAAAAATAATATATAGTGTCTAATTCTCATGTTTTTCTAAATTTTAAATGTTATTTAATAGATATTCATCTATGTATCATATTTTTATTTCTTTCACACATTTTTAAAATAAAATTTATTCACTTATTGTATTTGACAATTAATCAATACATTGTAAAGTTAATGTACCATTAGGGAAAAAAAAAAAATATAATCGGCTGTTTACTCATAAAATTTAGAATTCAATGTAAAGCAAAGCACATAACAGCAATCTTAAAAAATAGAAAACTATAGAATTTTAATGATTTTCTTTTCTTGGAAAATCTAATTTTCTCTTTGAAATAAAATTTTCTTTACTTCTCTGAGAAGATGATCTTTTAGAACAATTTTAAATTGTTTTAATTATTATTAGCTCATAAAAGAAATTTAAAAAAATTTAATTGATAGTAAAGAAATAAATTTCAAATATTTTAAATTATATTAAAATGATTTAAAACTTTTATTATTTTTATTTTTTTAATTATATTTACTTGACACTGTGATTATAAAAATGTTTACTAATTTAGTCTATTATAAAATATGCGCTTATTGAATTCAAATGTTTTTCATTGTTTCATACTTTTGTAATTTCATCAATTTTATTTTCTATAGTGGGAAAGAAATTCAATTTCTTTGTGAAGATCTGAAATAAACTCTTCTTATTCAGCCCAGTAAGTTTTTTTTCTTTCCTCCTGAACATATTTCTTAAATGTCGAAAGTATTTAAAATTGAATACTCAATTAGTAGATAACTTGCTATCTGAAAAACATTGGAATATAATTTGCTGACCAAAAATATAAATGAAAATTAAATTTAAAAATTTAGCAAAGAAAAAGATGTTTCTTGATATTTTGCTAACCCATTTGAAATGAATCATTTCATATTTTGTTCATTTATAACATTCATTGCAAACTCGCTAAATGTGCATGTTCCATGTAAAATTCATTACACATGGCTTCTAGCTGGAAAAATATAGCATATTATTATTTTGATTTGTTGGTTTAAGCATTGCTTCTGTTTATAAATTTTGTTTTTCAACATAATAAAATTATGCATTGCAAATAATTTGAAAAAATTTTATTCATTTAAAAGATGCAGATGTAAGAAAAATGTAAAATATAAGCAGGATTAAAGTAATTTTATTTAAGCTTTTGTTTCTATAAATTCAATTTTTTATCTAAAAAATAATTAAACTTCATTCATGATATTTAATTATATATTATTGTTTGAAGAGTTTTGAATTTAAAAATATTGCACAATCTTTATTTAAAAGTATAAATACACTTTATATTTATAAATTGCTATAAGTTACTTATTAGTATTTTTAAAATTTTCAAGAGTTGAAGCAAAATTGAGGAGTTATCTGGGGAATCATTGATAAGAGTTATTTTTACTATATGATATTTTTATTTTGATGATTAATTTCTATTACAAATTGCTTAAATCAGACAAGAATAGTAATCTATGTTTCGATAATTTATGTGAGGTAAATTTATTGCATGATTTTATTAGTATATACAACCACAGATTTTTATATCTTATAATATGCATGTGTTATAAATAATCCTTATTTAATTCACTTTTATAATTATAATAAAAAAAAGTAATAATAATAATATGTTTTTCTATTAAAAAATTTTTTTTATCATCAAATGTTTTAATGCTTGAGTTGAATTATATTTATTTATTATTATATTTTTGTATTTAGTTTGTTGAATTTTATTTTTCAATCTCTTTATGTCAAAGGATAAAAGTTATCTCTGAAGTACATGGGTCATCATTCATTTCTATGATTTATTTGATTTTTTTCCGTGTCTAAAATATAATTGTTTATCTGTTATGTGTAAAAATGGTATTTCTATTAAAACATTTTATCTTCAGATGCTAATTCTTTCAATGCTTGTATTTGCTTTTAATGTTTTATTTGAATCATTTATTTGCTATTGCCTTATTATTGTGTGATTGAATACAGGATTATATTAATTCATCTTATGGGATTAATACAATTACATTTACTAACACAAAAATCAGAATAATTCAAATAACTGTTTATTTTATTGTACAATATTACTTATAATGTTGAGGTGAGCGTAAGAGTAGGATGAATAATAATAACTTGTTAACTTTAAATTTAGTAGTCTTTAAATTTAAATCTTATGGTGATGCTTTTGTTCTAGATTTGTTTGACAATAGGCGTCATATCTATAACTTTTAAAAATGCTTTTTTCTATTTTACAGACTACTTGAAACAGCTGGTTGATTTAGCCATAATATGCTTCAATCAGCGCCCTATGGGTATTCTTTTGGAATAAAATTAACTAAACACAAGTCATAATCTTTGCACCTTCCTGAAAATACATTAAATATATAATTAAGCATATTACTAATTTATACTTTTTATTTTGAATATGGACATTGTTTTTGGCATTATTTGAAATAATGTTGATAGAAGATATTTAATTTTTATAAATTTAAATATTTTGTACACATCTTTTATTGATGTGTGAATATTTCTTTTACATAACCCTTAGCAATACGT